>JAODAL010008827.1:0-114792 GCA_025379985.1 Phyllomedusa bahiana | reverse complement strand
CCCTTTTTCACCTGGAAAACCCCCTTTCCCCCCCTGGGGGGGGGGAATTACAATCTGTACAGCCCCACCCCTCCCTCGGTCGTTTTCACTGAGCAAGCATTCCTGTGTCTTTCACTCAGAGTAAGGGACCGGCACATTTTCACTTTATACAGCCAGAAGAAACAGAATTACACTGAAGGGCTTAAACAATCAGGAAACAGCACAATTTGTGTCGATCCCTGCCTGACTCAGAGTTAGGGGCTGTAGCATTTTCTCTCTCCACACCCAGCAGAAACAGACTGCAACAGATTCTACAATGAGAAAACATAACAGTTTTGTCCCGGTGCCCAACTCTCCTGCATAGAAGGGAGATCTGTGTCGTTCATAGAGCTGGATTCAACTGTAACACATCTCCAGCTGGGAGAGGAGAAGAGATCAGTGCTCAGTCTAGTTTGAATGCAGCCTGTGGTATGTATACAGCTCTTACAAAATAAGACTGCATAGGGAGAGACACGTGACAGTTGAAAGAAGCCCTGAGATGCATCAGGGAATAAGCCCCGACCCTTAAGGAAGAACGATTACATCCCCTTTAAGGCTTATCCCATCCATTAGTACGAAAACTTGATCAGCAGTCTCCAATTCACATGTGCTTAGGGACAAGTGTCTGTGTTCCCTGCCATCACTGATGGCCGCTTTCTGCCCCATTCAGTTGCTACAGCTGGTAGGATTTCTTTCTTTCAACCTCTTTAGATCTGCGAGTTTCAAATAAGGCCCAGATGTCTCGGGCCAACCTGTATCAGGACCACATTCAACATTGGGTCAGGTAACTTTCTCTGATGCTGTACAAGGTGTCATTCCCAAGGCATTATGCTCTTGCTTTGTGGTATCCAGCCAGGTACCATGAATAAAGGTAACCTGACAGATACCGTGATGGGCCCATTGAAATCAATGTAGCAAACATAGTCTTTTGTGGATTATATTTGCTCTATGTGTCAAACATACATGCTTTCTGTATGGGACCTATAAGGCTCTTGTATCCTGCACACAAAATGTATAGCATCCAGAAATAGAGCAAATATAGTAAAACAAAGACTAGGGTTGTGCTAATGATTTTTATTGACCCCATTCACGGTATCTGTCAATATTCTGTACCTTTTTTCATATTATCCTAATGGCTACCACAGACAGGAACAAGTTAGGTGCCTAAGAACATTCCAGAACTGAGCTACCTGTGTACATACATATATATACAGTATATATATACAGTGGGTACGGAAAGTTTTCGGTCTTGTTTAAATTTTTCAATCCTTGTTTCATTGGAGCCATTTGGTAAGATCAATAAAGTTAATTTTTTTGCTCATTAATGTACACTCTACACCCCATCCTGTAAGAAAAAAACAGAAATGTAGATATTTTTGCAAATGTATTAAACAAGAAAAACTGAAATGTCACATGGTAATAAGTATTCAGACCCTTTGCTCAGTATTGAGTAGAAGCATGCTTTTGAGCTGCCATTCTTCCTTGCAGATCCTCTCCAGTTCCCTCAGGTTGGATGGTGAACGTTGGTGGACAGCCATTTTCGAGTCTTTCCTGAGATGTTCAATTGGGTTTAGGTCAGGGCCCTGGCTGGGCCAGTCAAGAATGGGCACAGATTGCCCACCATGATGCTGTCACCACTATGTTTCACTGTTGTGATTGTATTGGGCAGGTGATGAGCAGTGCCTGGTTTTCTCCACACATACCGCTTAGAATTAACACCAAAAAGTTCACTCTTCATCTCATCAGACCAGAGAATCTTATTTCTCATAATCTGGGAGTCCTTCATGTGTTTTTTTGCAAACTGTATGCAGGTTTTCATGTGTCTTGCACTGAGGAGAGACTTCCGTCGGCACTCTCTGCCATAAAGCCCCGAGTGGTGGAAGGCTGCAGTGATAGTTGACTTTGTGGAACTTTCTCCTTTCTCCCTACTGTATCTCTGGAGCTCAGCCATAGAGATCGTGGAGTTCTTCTTTACCTCTCTAACCAAGGTTCTTCTCCCATGATTGCTTAGTTTGGCTGGACTATCAGGTCGAGGAAGAGTTGTGGTCATCCCAAACTAATTCCATTTTAGGATTATGGAGGCCACTGTGCTCTAAGGAACCTTGAGTGCTGCAGAAATTCTTTTGTAACCTTGGACAGATCTGTGCCGTGCCACAATTCTGTGTCTAAGCTCCTTGGGAAGTTCCTGTGACCTCATGATTCTCATGTGCTCTGACATGCACGGTGAGCTGTGAGGTCTTATACAGACAGGTGTGTGTCTTTACTAATCAAGTCCAATCAGTTTAATTAAACACAGCTTGACTCCAATGAAGGAGTAGAACCATCTCAAGGATGATCGGAAGGAAATGGACAGCATGTTAGTTAAACATGAGTGTCACAGCAAAGGGTCTGAATGCTTTAGACCATGTGATATTTCAGTTTTTCTTGTTTAATACATTTTCAAAAATATCTACAATGCTGTTTTTTTCTTTCAAGATGGGGTGCAGTGTGTACATTAATGAGCAAAAAAACTGAACTTTTTGGATCTTACCAAATGGCTGCAATGAAACAAAGCGTGAAAAACTTAAAGGGGTCTGAATACTTTCTGTACCCACTGTATATATATATATATATATATATATATATATATATATACATCCATTTACATGTATATGCATATACATGCATATATATCTATACAACTGTACACATCAGAAATATACATATATGTTTGGAAACCATGTACAGTAAAGCATAAGTGCAAACAGTAAAAGTTTAACCGGCATTTTATATAACTGTACAGAAGTAGCAAATACAAACAACTTGACTGCTAACCAGTGGCGGAACTACCGCCGAAGCAGGCATAGCGACTGCTATGGGGCCCACACTCCCTGGGGGCCCGGCAGGCAGCAAACAGGAACTTGATTTTTACTGCCGGCCGGGCCCTGTCATAACATATGTAGAGTCACTAAGGGGCAGCCCGGTCACCTCACAGCTCCACGGAGCTGATAAAAAGTATTTTAAAAGAGCTGCTCCCCCAGCAGCCCCTCCTCCCTTCTCCTCTGTGCTCCGTGCGGGCTCCCTCCTCCCCTTCTCTTCTGTGCTGCGTGCGGGCCCCCTCCTTCCTCCACTCTGTGCGGGTCCCCTCCTCCTCTCCTCTGTGCTTTTTGCTGCTCCCTTGGTGTCTCACAGGCACAGTCAGGACAGTCAATGGAGCAGGGGTGTCTGCACTGCTGGCTGAGAGCAGGAAGCTGCTGCCATATGTCCTTTCCTTAACCACCCTGTGTCCTGAATAAGACGGCTGCAATGCATATAGGTAAGTGTGTGTGTGTGTGTTTGTGTGTGTGTGTGGATGTGACTGTATATATGTGTATCTGTAGTGTGTGTATTAATATATATCTGTGTGTGTGTATGTAGATGTGTGATGCTTGTATGTATGTATTATCTACATAAGTGACCAGTACTCAGTGTAGGGTAGAGGATGATGCTCCCACAGCCCCCCCAAAAAATCTATTTAAATAATCAAAGAATTGCAGTCCAATAATATCAGAAATATCAGTACGTGTGCAGGATGTGAGCGGCATGTGAGTGGCTGGCGTGTGCGGGATGTGAGTGGCGTGTGAGTGGCTGGCGTGCGCAGCATGTGACCCGCATGTCAGTGGCTGGCGTGTGCGGGATGTGGCTGACGTGTGAGTGGCTGCCGTGTGCGGGATGTGAGCGGCATGTGAGTGGCTGTCGTGTGCGTGGCTGGAGTGTGCGGGACGTGGCCGACGTGTGAGTGGCTCTTGTGTTCGTGGCTGGCGTGTGCGGGATGTGAGCGGCGGGTGAGTGGCTGATGGGTGCGAGGATGGCGGGTGCGGGATGTGACCCTCATGTCAGTGGCTGGCGTGTGCGGGATGTGAGCGGCCTTATTTGTGGCTGATGTGTGCTTGGCTGGCGTGTGCGGGATGTTGCCGACGTGTGAGTGGCTGGTGTGTTCGTGGCTGGCGTGTGCGGGATGTGTGCGGCGTGTGAGTGGCTGATGTGTGCGGGATGTTGCCGACGTGTGAGTGGCTGGTGTGTTCGTGGCCAGCGTGTGTGGGATGTGAGCGACGTGTGAGTGGCTGGCGTGTGCGGGATGTGACTGGCATGTGAGTGGCCAGCGTGTGCGGGATGTGACTGGCGTGTGCAGGATGTGACCCGCATGTGAGTGGCTGGCGTGTGCGGGATGTGGCCGACGTGTGAGTGGCTGGCGTGTGTGGGATGTGGCCGACATGCGAGTGGCGTATGTGGGATGTGTCTGGTGTACACAATTTTTTCTGTCATTCTTGACGGAACACATGATAAGTTCATTTTTTTTTTTTTTGGATGGGGGAGGGCCCCATTGTAAAGTTTGCTATGGGGCCCTGCCATTTCTAGTTACGCCCCTGCTGCTAACATACAATAATATACACAGAATGCACAGAATGCTATCTTCACTTTTTCAATGCTTCTTGAAGGCTTATGTTGTGATCTAAGAACAGTTAACATAGAAAACCATAATATCGCTGTCAAGCTAAACTCTACTACATCTGTAGTAACAGAACATTTATTACACTCTTGTCGTATGGCCCCTTCAACATACTATAACAGAAAAGCTAATCTCCAGCCAGACCTAAAATTTATAGGGCTCTATAGTAAAATAAAATGGTCCACCTAATGACAAGAGGCTGAAACAACATCATAAACAGCAATAATTAGGTATTGGTATTGATAATAACACAATATGTCAAAAACCCACATAGCAGTGCTTGACGTCAGAAAACCACCAACTTGTTGTTCCCTACAAACATGTACAATGTTCTTGAACCTGAGTAGGCCCCTCAACCTCTGGTCCCTACAGCAGATGCTATGGTTGCTCCAGCTACTGTATATTCCTAACCATGTATGCATTCTAATATTAAATAAAATAAATTAGGTGTCACTTAATGCTTTCCACAAATCTTCATGTTAAGTGGTTACTAGAAAAATTGACACTAGAGAGGGGAAGGAAAGCAATAAGAAGCCCCAAGATTAATCACAAAGACGCATTTAGCTGTTCATTTCTGCCCCTGGTACATTTGTCCTCAGTCGACCTTGCACTGATATCACCTGCACAGCAGATATGAAATATAGTTTCTTGGTATGGTCCTTTCTTTATGGCTGGAAGGTTTATTCCAGTGTGTTGTGTGGGCTCCCTGCATCCTAGAACTTGCTGCATCATGTGTATTGCACTTGTCAGTTGGACATGATTATACCATGTGCTAAATGTTCTGCTGCACATATAACATTTAGAAGCTTAAAGGGGTATTGCCACAATCTCATCTCATACCTCCTGTATCCAGCTCTTCAGCTCTGCGTGCTCAGAAGGAGGCGTGTGTGATTTGTTTGAATTGCATATCATGTGACCCAGCAGGATGACATCACCAGGCCTTTCCTCTCTGTAGTCAAAGAAAGGTCTGCTTATATAAAGCATTGTGAGTAGCTCAGAGGTAAAGTTTTTGCCTCACAGCACAAGGTCCTAGGTTCAAATCCCTGCAGGAACCAAACCTGTGTTGTTTTTTTCTCTTCATCAATGCACAAACCTCATTGAGGTTTCTTTTTTATTTCTTTACACTCTTTGACTAATTACTAAGGAGTAGAGAGGATGGGAGTACAATGACAGCACCTGGGGTTTGAACACTCAGTAGCTGCCTGAGAGGAGAAGTGATATCTGAGCATGTCTGACCAGGACTGAGGAGCTCTCGTCCCTGGTCGTATCTCCTGGAGACGAGCTGTAAACAATGGATCACTAAAGGAGCAGCTAAATCAAAAACGGTCCAGAATTTTTAATAATAACGAATGGTGAAAATCTTTGTTATTTCATTTACAAGCTTCCCACGTCAATTTTACTTCGTGGCAAAACCCCTTTAAGAGTGCCCTCCTACATTTAGAGTGTGTGACTCAATGCCCCAGCAATATCTGGTGGCAGCAAAAGGAAAAGAAACATGTTTCAATGTGAGACTCATTGCTTTCCATTTAGCATCACGCAGCAATGGTTTTACATTAAAGCATCACAAGGCGATGATAATTAGATGCTGGCAACCTGGCAGACATCAGCAGAGAAGCTGGCACCTGCTAGCATGAAATATGTAATTGGAAAAAGCATGGACCCAGGATTGCACAGCCTGTCACCATGAAAACTATTGTCCTACCTGTTCAAAGAAGGAAGAAAATATTCCAGATCCAAGATTTAACAGGAGACTCTCACTTTACATTTTGGATTTCTGAAGTGCGCCCTGGCTTTACTGAAAAAATATACATATAGTTTGATTTTTTTTTTTACTTGTTGATGCTTCTTTTATGAATGTTTTTTCTACTAGTTTCACAGCATCGTTGTTACCGATAAAGTATTAATGATAGTATCTCTCTTTCTTAAGCACTTGCACCAATTTGATTAAGTGCATATTGCAGAGAATATAAAACTGAATGAAATACCGTACCAGAGTATACAGTGGTAGCAAAGCTAAACTTGATAGAAAGCTAAGTGATATCACAGCTAAGAATGTTTTTCTCAACCTTTTCACTAGTTTTTGTTGGGATCTGGGAATAGGTAACATGAGAAGCTGTGATGTCATGGTCAAGTAACTCTGCTACATCCATATATCTCTGACACATGTAATAAACACATTGCTAATATCTGTTTTGTGACATTGCTTTAATTTATTGGGGCACCACATCAATTGTGGTGAGTAATGCAGGGCCCTCATGTCAGATCTGCTTCAGAACTCTTCTTAAAGACTGGGTTCATACTGCAGTATGGCGTACATCCATAGGGGTACTGTGAAAAAAGGTACCCTGACAGATACAGCAGTGTAGCTGCAACTAGTCCATAGACTCTTATAGAACAAACATAGTCCTATGTGGACTATGTCTGCTCTGTTTGCCAGTGTACATGTTCTCTCTGTGGGACACAAAAGTGAGTAGACCATGCTTTTGTGTTCTGCACAGAAGGCATCCAATACCATCAAGTAGAGCAAACATAGTCCACATGGACTCCATTTAGAGTATATGGACCAGCCATCGCTACATTGCAGTATCCAGTAAGGTACCTTTTTTCACAGTATCCCTACGGATACCTTGGTCATACACCATACCGCAATGTGAATGCAACCAATTAGATGACAGATGAGGTAATTTGCTTAAACTAATAAGTGAACAAACCAATAATGCACTATTGCCCTTTCACCTTGATATAGTT
Organism: Phyllomedusa bahiana; assembly: GCA_025379985.1. Lineage (NCBI taxonomy): Eukaryota > Metazoa > Chordata > Amphibia > Anura > Hylidae > Phyllomedusa > Phyllomedusa bahiana. Next base: position 107,558 of record JAODAL010008827.1, on the reverse strand, counting down.
GCTATTGGATTTGTCAAGAACAATAACTTTAATTAAGTCCTGACCGGCAGTAAGAGCGTACTCAGAGCCCAACATGCGAACCGCGGCATTACTCATCCCCAGCAGCATACCAGGAGAAGGGACACAAGTGTGCCCGCCTGCAGCCTGACAAGTATCACTCCTAGATACACCCTTCTTGTGGCCCTATGCCGAAACCTGTCTCTTGATGTCCTTAGGCTATGTTCACACGGCTTAAAATGGGACGTATTTCAGTCTGTAATTACGCGCCGGAGTGCGCAAATTACGGCTGGAATACGTCCAAGTCATTACGGTAATCCACAGTTCTCATAGAGAACTATGGATTAAGTCTCCTCTCCCTGCTCTGCGAATACGCCGAGGGGGGAGATAAGTGACATGTGAATTACCAGCGGCGTATACGCACTGCTGGTAATGAATGTCTATGGGCCGGCGAGGTGCTGGCCCCCCGCTCCCTCCCCGCTCCCGCCCCGCCTCCGTCCACACGGCGTAATTGCAGGACGTAATTATGCCTTGCAAATAAGCCATGTGAACATAGACTTAGAATTCCATAATTTTCCTAAGCATTTCCCTATATGGTTTTTACAAGAATCCAAAAAAGATATATATAATCACCCAGTACTATGTGTCCCATTATTATTTTCATTCAAGTCTGCATCTATGTTATATATAACTAGATCTCTAGATCTCTGCTTTACTGTGTACAGGGGCATAAACTACTGAAGAGTTTACCTGGCATGATGTGTTGTTACAAATAGCGCCGCAGCCTGCGAGTACGGGGCGACTGGTGCTGCGGTTCGTGTATCGTTCACCCAGCCGCGCTCCTGTTCTTCTGCATCCTCCTGCCGGCCGGTGCACGCGTCCCCGTCCCTTAGGGCACAGGCGTGTTGGCTTGCTCAGATTTAAAGGGCCAGCGCGCCGGTAATTGGTGATTGTTGGCCGCTGACCCTATATTGAGGCTCCACCTACCACATTACCCTGCTGGATCTTTAGCGCGCTATGCCTTCAGAGAAAGCGTTCTGTAGTGTACCTTGTGTTTCCTGTGTACCGTACCTTCGGCTCTTGTCTCCTGACCACGAACCTTCGCCGCCTGCCCTGACCTGCCTGCCTGTCTCCGACTACGAGTTTGCCCGACGACTTGATACCTCACTGCATCTCGGCTGCCTCCGCAAGCTAGTCGCTAGTCAGGGGTATTGACCTGGTGGAATCCCGCCGCAGCAAGTCCATCCTGCCTTGCAGAGGGCTCTGGTGAACACCGGGACCCACTGAGACTCCACTCCCTGGCGCGGCTTGTACCATCGCGTGCGGTGGTCCAGTGGATCCACTACCCTCTTATCCGTTACATGTGTACTACATGCATTTAGGTTGGTGTCTGTGTTGTTTTCCTGGCACCTCATTCAGCATGTGAAGTGGAGTGTGGAAATAGAATTTTTAATTCGTTATGCCTGTGCATACGTAGCAAAGCAGGGATCTAGTTATGTATAACATACAGGTTGACCTTAATGTTTAAAATAATGTTACTGAGTGATGTTAACAGTCTGTGCTTCTGCCATACAGTACACTACAGGGGTTTTTCTAAGAAAACGATAAGAGTCTAAGGCCTAAATGATTTGTCCACTATTTGTACTGTGGTATTAATTATGGTAGATGAGGCACAAAGGAACAGATAGCTTTTAATTGGGTGTTCTCACCATGCTGCTCTAAAAGGGGTGGTCTCGCTACAAAGAATAGCTTTCAGATTGTAGGGAACACAAAATGAAGACATTTTACAAATATATTGCTTTGTTCATCTGTTTTTGTTAAGGAGATACAAGTGAATTAATCACCTCCCTGGCTATTTCAGTTCCCTCAGTAACCGACCTGTGTATATCTCTCCCCCCTGCTGCTTGTTCTATGTGATAGCAGTGAGTGATGTCGTCACACAGGTCTCAGCAGCCTCTGTGCTGCTGGGCAGTAAAAAGCTTGATTTATCTAAAGTAAACAGCTCTAATTAGGGCTTTTGTTTCAGGGATCAGATAAAAAGTCCTGCTTGTAGTTTCCAGGAAGCTTCTGAACTAATCTGAACTGATTAGCAACTGAAAGCACAGCATTGAATACACCATGGAGCTGTATACAAATTAGAGTCAGTCTGAACCAGGAAGTGACAGAGTATTTCATTCATCCATCCTATGAAACTCTGTTGGGAGACAACTCCTTTAACAGTCAGCTTCAGGCTCCCACTTCCTAGTTAGGCTGTGGGTGGTTCTACAGCAGCGATTGGCATATCATCTCTGCTATTTCTAGTTCAGCCTGTTACAGGGACATTGGTGAAAGAAGGGTTTAAAGGGTTATAATGTGCCAGCAAAAAAAATAAACACGCTCCTGTGGTGCTGAAAAACTCAGCAAGGAGTGAGGTCACCATCCCAAGAGAGGTAGTCACTAATCTAGGGAAGCTTGTGCAAAAAGATAAGAACTATTCTAACTCTGAAATGAATCAAAATCAGAAAAGCAATGTATCTGGTAATTGTGTTTATTTACTTTTTCGTACATGCTTAAAGCCAATCAGAGTAATAGCAATACCCCTTTCAGGCATGATTTACATCTGTGTTGCTATTTGCATTCCCTGTTCTATCATAAGAACAGAAAACTGTACTTAACAGCAGTGCTGGATTCACTACATGGTGGACACCACCATTCCCCTACAGACCCCATTGAATATTATGGGTTCTATTGGGTTTAACACCATCATGTCACAAAATAGTGCATGATGCTGTGCAATTTTTTACTGTAATTTTATATGGGTTCAGTGACAGAGGCTCCTAACAGAATCTCCATCTCAGATGTGAATCAGGCCTTAGCTGGAAAACATATCATTTATTCATTATAATGTATTATGTTTTTAGATACATACATGGCTTAAGTGATCAGGGACCTCTAATGTGTCACCCATTGACATGAACTAATTAATCACATTACATTTTATCTAAATATTTAATGTGTCCAACTTTATTTAAATATTCAATAAACTTCTAACATTATGCATAGTTTTTAAATATAAACTTTACATCTTTGTAAAATTAGATTCACTCTCAAGGTCATGTACACATTAACCATATGTACGTCATTGCCAATTATCCAAAAAATCTGCTTATCACTTTGTATGTGCTTCTACAGATGGTACATTATCCTGCGCCTGCCCTACGCTGGGCTATATGACATGGCACCTATGCAGGAGCCTGGCAATATTCCCATCCTGTCACTGAACAAGCTTGTGATATGACAGCACATATTCCACCAGGAGAAATTTGCAAGTTCCGAAAAGGCAGTTTATTCTAAATCATTCCTAGCTGTTGAATTCCTCCGGTGAGAAGGCATGCTGCATTCTTGGCATATGTAGGCAGCCTGCGAAAAAAAGATTTGTGGCAACAGCCCATGTCAAAGACTTGAACTGTACTGTAATCTGGCACTCAAAGGATTTCAAGTTCGATTACCATATGGAAGCCCCTTCTAATCACAGGAGCTAATTGGAAAATTGCAAGCACAGCAAACTGTTTAGTGATTCTCCACTGAATCAATATAATACACTTGAAAAAAAACACATTGTCACAAAAACACAGAGCAACCCTATTTTCATGATGAAGTTTGCTAAATAGAAAAAGAGCGTAACAGAAAGTAGAATAAATAATGCCAGTCAGTTTGAATTCCATATGGATTGTAAACTCTTGCAAGCTGAGCCCTCACACCTCTTGTTTGATGCGTCAGTAACTTTTTACTATATATTGGGTGGTCCTCCAAATAAACTCCGGAGAAAGGCCCAGAAACAGCTCAACTGGTTGGCCTCTAGAATTAACTCCACCTGTGGGCCCTAGGCATCCCAGTCTAACACTGGTTGAAGGTTTTATAAATAATAATCTTTATTTGTATAACCACCAATATGTTTCACAGCACTTTACAATGTAGAGGCTATAAGCAAAGACACCCTCCAGCTACTGTAAATGACTATACATGCCTCCTATACCCTGTCTCTTTTTTTTTGCCTCTTTCAAGTATATGCTTTTAAGAAACAACTCCAGGTCTACCACGCTCAGGGGCTCACCGGGGGTTCCCCTATTCCCCTGTGGGCCAGTCCAAGCTTGTCTTCAACACTTATACTAAAACCTACAATTCTTAGGAAAATATAGGAAAAGTGGACATTGCCAGTAAGTAGTGATGAGTGATTCGGCCAATAATCTGATTCAAGTAGATTCCAGATTGTGTGGAATCATCTCCTGATGTTCGATGTTCGATTGCGAGTAATCTCCGATTCCCATTAAAGTCTATGGGACAGGAAGACCAGCTTCATTCTTACACCCAAACAAGTGAGGTGAAGCTGGAAGTAACATCCACAACAGTAAACTGGATACGTGGTATATCTTAGTCAAGACAATTAGGCTACAAGAGTCACAGAAAAAAATTGGGTGCTATGTCGGCGTGGCTTGAGAGGACAAATATGTCTTATCTCTTATCTCCTCAACAAGGCAAAATAAAAAGAGCAATGTGTTTGGTAATAGTCTTCGTTTACCTTTCCGTACATATTGAAAGCTAATCACTGTAGTGAGAAAACTACTTCAACAGATGTCTGTGTCCGTTTCTTCTACAGTGTTCCATACTTCCATAGTTTGCTCTTTCATACCCCGGCTTAGGAAAGGTTTATGTGCATATGAAGGGGTTAAAAGGACAGCATCGAACAATTGGCCAGCAAAGACCTTTGTATTGATTTGTGGACTCCTTTTTATTTTCAACAGTGCCAATTTTGCAGGTTTTGTGCAATCGAGATGTGACAATCCAATGAATCTCCCGCTGGGTTGCGTTGGAGGTCCTCTTTTCCATTTATCGCAAGTTCATGCTCAGGACTATTGATCCCAAGAAAAAGCTTATAGATGAGGAGAATACAAGAATCCTATCTTGCTGACCTTAACAATCTTATATGCTCCCTTCTTGGTCACATTTTCACATTCATCCCCAAGTCACATGCCTGATGAAATAGTGTATTGCTTGGCATTTCAGGATTGTATTGAATTCTAAAATTGAGGGCATCTGTAGCCAAAGAAAGGGGGCAACCATATCTTTATATTTGATATTTATTTCATTGTACTAAGTTGTTCTAACTTCTCTGCTGAGTTTCCATTTTCTGTAATGAACTGCATTAATTATTTATTTTCAAATATTAGTGCATTAAAAGGGTTCTGGAATAGCCTGTAGAAAAACTAGCATACTCCAATAAGCCATAACATTAAAAACAGTATTGTGTAGGTCACCCAGACACCACCAAAACAGCTCTGACCCACCAAGGCACAGACTCCATATGATATCCTTTGGAATATCTAGAAGACATTAAATCAAAACGTTTTCCAAATACATTACTCTTTTAATGTTACTTTGGTCAGGAGATAAGAGCGATTTTATCTACTCTGAGTGCACTCAGGTTACTCTAGTTACCGTCCTGCTCTCATCTGAGAGCATGGAGTGACATTACCACAGGATGGCAGCTTAAAAACAGACGGTGTTATCTATAACAATCAAAGGAGATTAATTACTTTTTATTGTTTAGTTTGAGCTTTGAAGCCCTCTGTACTATAGATTACATATCCTGCAGTTATGTAATTGCAATAAGAATAGCTGGGACTAATCAGTGCTATAGAACCACCCACTGCCTTACCAGAAAGGGTGAGGAAGGGAGTCTGAAGCTGCCCGTGGCTCTGTGAAACAGTATAGTGAGACAACCCCTTTAGAACTTGTAATTTGCGCGGTGGGGCCTCAAAGACACAGACATTCTAGCACCTCCCACAGATTCTCAATCAGATTCACATCTGAGGAATTGGAAGGTCAAGTCAACATCTTGAATTTTTTTGCTGCTTCTTAAATTATTTCTGATTAATTTTTGTAATGTGGCAGAGAGGATTACCCTTCTGAAAGGAGTCACTGCCCTTAGTGAACCTTGTAATTCTGAAGGGGTGTACTAGATCTACAACAATATTAAGGTAGGGGGTTTGTGTCATATAAATGCCTTGACCCAAGGTTTCTCAGCACATTGCTCAGAAGATCACACATAGGGCATCCAAAGAGATGTGATTCATCAACCCAGATCACCTTCTTCCATTGCTTCATGGTCCAATTCTGATGTTTACATGTTTGTTGATGGCACTTTTAGCAGTGATTTATGGGTAAGTATGGTCACTTTAACCAGTTTGTAGCTATATAGCAAACTGTGATACACTGTATGTTCTGACATTTTTTTATTATAGTAAGCAGTAACTTTAAAAAAATAAAAAAAACTGTGCTTCAGCAGTATCAGATCAGACCAGACTAGCTAGCTTCTATTTCCTACGAGTTTTGGGTGTCCATGATCAAAAATATCTACGTGTAAGACAGTTTTACACAACATAGTTTATAACTAGCACTTACCATATGTCTGCTTTATATTGGTATCATTTTTTAAATGTCTTTTTATATTTTTACGACATTAGGGAGCTTAGAAATTTAGTAGCAATTTTTGTAGGGACCAGTCCAGTTCTGATGTGGCTTGAAGAAGACTGTATGCTATATACCACCATAAATGACCATAGAAGTATTTAAAACAGTATTTAGGAAACTTGTTAACCCGTTGGGGGTTTCACAGAAATTAAAGCAAAGTGGAAGTGAAATTTTAAAATGTCACTTTATTGAAATTTGAATCCATTATTTACGGGAACACAGTTGATGTTACCAAGAAAATGCAATTCAACATCAATTTGCTTGATTCTGCTGTCTTTAGAGGTAACCCATATGTGGCCCTAGTGCACTGTCTCACTCAACAAAGCCTCAGAGTAGAGTTAACATATACTAAAGTTTGGGGTCACGTTTTCATTAAGATATATTTTAGGCATCATCTCACATTAGCGGGCACTCTAAGGGGATCTCCTGTGGGAAACTACACCTCTTATGGAGTATATTCAGGGGTATAGCAAATATATTAACCCCACTGGTGTTTCACAGATTTTTTTTAGCATTAGGCTATGAAGATGGAAAATTAATTTTTCTTCAATAATATGCACTAGAAATCCTGGAAAAAAGTTCTTGAAAATTTGTAACACAATTTCTTCCAAGTTTGATAATACCGTATATGTGAATGTTTGGGTGCATGGCAGGTAGATTTTCATGGGTGCCATATCGCATTTGCAAAGCCCCCAAAGTACCAGTACAGGTAAAACTTTATGAAGACAACCCATTTTGGATTCAACACCCCTTAGGGAACTCATCTAGGGGTGTATTGTGCACTTTGAGCCCACAATGATGCAATTGTGTCACTGTTTTTGGGCTTCATTTTTATAGTATTCGCCATGTGGTATATATGACATGATAACTTAACTGTGCGGGTCTGTAAAATTACAACAATATCCATTTTATATAGTTTTTTTTTAATGTTTTATTGCAGTAACAAAACAGAAATGCTTTTGTAAGAAATTGCATTTGTATGTTATCATAATCTGACAGCCATAACTTTTACACAATAAAAACACTTTTATTTCAAATAGAAAACACGGTTTTGCATCAACAAAGTCTGAGATCCATAACTTTTTTACTTTTATGTGTAAGGAGCTGTGTAGGAGCTTGTTTTTTGCGGGATTTCAATGATACCATTTTGAGGGGGACAGGACTTTTTGATTACCTTTAAATCTGTTTTTGGAAAGCTAGATGAAAAAAATACAGGCAGTCCCCAGATTACGAACAGTATAGGGTCTATAGGTTTAAGTTGAATTTTGTGTAATTCGGAACAGGTGCATTTATTAACTAACTCCAAGCACTTTTTGTTTTGTTTTGGATAGCGCAGGGAAGGGTTAACACCTCCTTAATATTTGTTTTGCTGTTTGTGCCCCTGTTTTGAAAATTTCACCTCACTTTGGGCAACATGTATGATTTTTGGCATTTAAACGGCAATACAGCTGGTCATAAATCATTCGCATTCTAGAACATAAACGTCAATTCTGGCTCAGGTTAACCACTTTAAAAGGGGTTTACCTGTTCCAACAGTAATGGGCTTGGAATTGCCGTATTGAAGCGATAAATCTATAGCTTTGTACCGTTATAGTGCGCCCCACTCCCTGAAATCAGGTGCATTACAAAATGGCGCAGGCGCTCTGTAATGTGCCTGATACAGGTGTATGGTCCATTTTAAACTATTGTGAATGGGGCTGCGCTAGATGTCGGACTGAAAAGACGCTAGACTTCTATCGTAGCCCTGTTCATATATGTCATCCTTTATCTCTCATGTGCTGCTGTGGAATGCTGGCAGTTGTAGTTCCACAGCTACTAGCTGTAACTATCTGGAAGGCATGCTATGTTCCCAGATGTAAGTCAGAACGTTGTAGGTCTGGGACTGCCTGTACAGCAATCCTGGTAGTGCTTTTTATTCTTAATTTTTATAGCAATCACTGTGCAGTATAAATGACACATTAGTTTTACTCTATGGGGTGATAGGATAACAGCGCTACCCAATTTATATCGTTTTTTATGTTGTAGCACTTTAAAAGAATTTTTATGCATCTCTTTCTTCTAATAACTTTTTTTTCATATATGAAGCTGTGTGTGTAACCGGGTCATGGAAGGGGTTAATCAGCCACCACTGGAGCAAGCTGTAATATACAAATGGTTCCATGCTCAGATCGTGTGGGCTCCACTTGGGAGGGAACCACTTTGCGGGAACTCCTTCCAGCCTAGGACATATGAGTATGTCAAATGTCAGTAAAGGGTTAAAAACTGGCTGTTTACAGTACTTGCTACTTGATATATATCCTACCCTTTGACAGGTGACTTTGCCACAAAACAATCAATGTTAATCACTTCACCTGTCAGAGGTTATAGGTATAGCCTCTAACTACAGGCATAGAAGACCATTGAACTGCACAACAACGCAAAGTAATGAGGCACATTAGCTAATCCTGTCTTATACTTGGACACTATAAACATAGACGATGCAGTCTAAGGCTGGGTTCTCAGGCTGCATTTTTTAACTGCAATGTGAGAACTTAGCCTAAGCATGCATCAAATTTATCACTGTATGATAGATTCGGTGTGTAGTCATTGTACACAGGAAGCACCAAAGAGTGAGGCATTCATTATAAACAGAAGCCACAATGCAGATAGGCAGGTAGCCTTAGTTTCCTGTGGATTAAAGAGAACATTGGGCATCATTTATCACAACTGTCTAACAGTAAGGGTATGTTCACACGATGTACTGCGGCGCATAGAGTACGCACCGCAGTACATCGTGTGTTTCGGGAGCTCGCTCGAATACACGCGTAATCCCATGGCAACTTTCGGACACGTTGTCCTTAATATTCAAACCTTTTCCATCGTTGTTTCGACCTTCCCATAAGTATATCTTTGTAGTGCTACGGTCTTTTTCTCATGGATTCATGCAGTATCCTTTAAAAATAAAGGGCCACGTGTATGAAACGATTAGGGACATGTATGAAACCTATGGGGAAAAAAGTGAGTTTTAGACCAAAACCGTTTCATACATGTGGCCCAAAGTCTAAAAAAGCCATACAGTACATTTCCTATTTTACTACCCTCTCATAGTTTTGACTGCACTTTGTGAACTTAGCCTAGTAGCTAGCAAAGTGATCAGCTAAAGGTTTTCATTCATTTCAGCTTGAAAAAAAAACAGTTTAAAAAAAAAAGCTTTTTTAAGAATATAGCGCATACCGAGAGCCACAGCTGTAAATGAAAAGTGTCTAAAAGCCAACTCGATATTTTCTCTAATTGACTGCTTCATTAGGTTAGACAATAAACTTGTTAGAAGCAGAGCAAGGCATTGTTTTTTAATATTCGTCACTTGTAATGCCTTTTGTTGTTGTGCTGCGTTGCTTGGTAACTGCCAGTCGAATGAAATCTTTTTACACTTCCTAGGATCACAAAGTACTTGTGGGTCAACTTCCTCTTCAGTTATTTCTGGACAACTGAGGCACAGTCAACTTAATTTTATTTAGAAACATATTACCTGAATCTGCATATAGGCTGTGCCCCAAAACACCCCAGTGTACATCATGAGTAGTACATAGAATGCCCCCGGCTATGAATAAGGAACACAGAGATCTGAAACGCGTTAGCCGACTGATACTGAAATTGCTGCTGGGATGTTTTAACTGACATCTGATCAGGAAGATGTTTTTGAGAACTGATTTGGTGTTGGTCTTCCCTCTTCTGTTCTTTTGGACTATTGATGCTGGTGAAGACTTCTGTGTATTCTAAAGGAAAATGAGGTCCCTGCGGCATCACCTATTGGATGTAGTGGTCCTCAATTCACTTTAGACTCACCGAGCCTTGCAATGTAAATGGGACTAGAGCCAAACAGATATTCATCTATATACAGCTGTTTTGGGTTGTTGCCCCTCATCAGTGCAGAGTAGAATACTGGTTGGCTAGGTGAGAGGCTCCAGGGGAAGCTTGAAAGGGGAAATTCCTCATTAGGCAGAGGCAGCAGGAAGGTGTGTGGAAACTAATACATTATTAGCTACTCCACTGAAATTTAAATATGTTCTAATGGGCTCAAGGAAAATTAGCTCGGACACTTGTAGCATTGGATGTAGTGTTCATCAATTCACAGTTGACTCACTAAGCCCTGCAGTGTAAATGAGATAAGAGCCAACCAGATATACTTCTTTTTACAGCTGTTTTGGGGTGTTCCCCATCATCAGTGCAGAGTAGAATAATGGTTGGCTAAGCGAGCGGCTCCAGAGGAAGCTTGAAAGAGGTGATTTTCCTCATTAAGGAAAGACACCATGTAGGTGGAGACATACAACATTAGCTACTCAACTGAAATGTAAGTAGATTCTAAAGGGCTCATGGGAAATAAGCTAGGATTCCGCAGTGCCACTTACTGAATGTAGCGTTTATTAAGTAACATCTGACTCTTGCAATCTAAATCGAAGACTTCTTCTGTGGACACTTAGGGCCACATGTATGAAAACTATCTAGGTCTAAAACTCCTTTTGTTGCCCATAGCAACCAATCAGAGCAAACCTTTCCCTTTTTACCAGAGCACTATATGAAATTAAAGGAGTGCTCTGTTTGGTTGCTAGGTAGCTTTCATACATGTGGCCCTTAAAGTTTTCTTTGCTGCTTATATCCCGCTCCGGCTCCCGTCATCAGAACCCAAATATTAGACTATGTTCACACGGCTTATTTTGGGATGCATTTCGCCACATATTGAGAACAGACTGCGCCCCAATCATTACGGTAATCCATAGTTCTCATAGAGAACAATGGATTACGCCTCCTCTCCCCGCTCGTACAAAACGAACGTATTGTAGGCGCGGGGAGATAATTAACATGTTATTTATTCATGGCGCTTACGCGCCGCAAGCAATAACAGTCTGTGGGCCGGCGGGGTGCTGCCCCCTCCCCCGCACCGTGGGAGAATGTGCCGATCAGCGCGAGCTCCCGAACACCCTGCGTAATTGTGGGGCATACTGTACGCCCCGCAGTTAAGCCATGTGAACATAGCCTAAATTGCAAATCTAAAGATAAATACAACAATATATTTATTGTTCTTTTGTATACACAAAGGGTGCCGTATGGTATACAGAGACAGGAACAGTACTTATAGGTGTATACAAATGGAGCAGCATACATGTATCCTGTATAGAGGTTTAAAAGGGCTGTCAATCAGAAAAAAAATAAGCTTAAATGGAGCCAGGCTAGGTAAAAAAAATAAAATCAATGTATATTTACCTAACTGTCCTTGATTATACACAGCCAACTCTTATAGTATACCAATAAGTAACCATGTGAGCCACCTCCGTTGCTCTAACATACATCACACATAACTCATGGTAAACTTCTTCTTTAAGCAAAATTTCTTGTAATTAATTCGATAGCATAAAAAGTCCAACGTTTTAGGACATATTGCACAATAGACAAATATTAGAAACATAGTGGTATACTTAAAGTGCAGTCCAGCATATAGCTTCTTGTGAGCTTTTCGGCCGAGTCGGATAGCTGGGAGATGCTGAACATAGAGCGAGCCGCACACCTGAGCTGCGACGTCTCGAAGGCTACGCCTTACCTAACTGTCCCATGCCACTGTCACCCCTCAGTGACCTGCTCCTCTTTGCTTTCAGGTTCTTATCCAAACATATAGGAAAGGCTTAAACTCTGTCATAAGTGAATGGAGTGCAGGCTTCTCCTGTGTTCTGGGACAAGAACTTGGAAGTGAAGTAAAGTGACTCCAGGCAGCTCTGGAACAGCAGTGCCGGGGACAGTATGGCAAGTCTAACTTTTTTTTGTTTTTTTCTCCAGCAAGCCCCATTTAAGTTTAATTTTTGTCTGTCGGAAAACCACTTTAACACACAAGCCCTTTAAGCAGCATAAGCTGTAGTATATGGATGTAACTTAACAAAGCTCCAGCTCTTCACAGCAACCACTCTCCAACTCATAAACTACAATGGGGCAGACAGTAACCAGCAAAATAGGCCAGATAGCGGCCAGTAAATGAAAGTGAACAAGGACTGCCATCTGAAATTTTAGGACCCATGCAACTAATACATGTATGGCTCCCCATCCATTACCAGTTTCTATCCTGAACCATATCATTATTACTGAAATTAATTGTTACCCTCAAAAATGATTTATGATTCCCACTGAGTAGAACTATGCACATGTTGAAGGTAGTGGTTCCCTTTAAAAAAAATGTTATAGGGCCCCTGACAGGATCACTGTCTAAATGGTAGAGAGAGAGAGAGAGAGAGAGAGACAAGACAACCACCATCATAAATCTTTAAAGAGTCAAAGAGAAATGACAGCTATAACATGATGGATTACAAAAGACCCCCTTTTCACTGTTATGTTGCACTGTTTTTATGCCTGTATATAGTAAATCCCACTATACAGTGTACAAAAGCCCTGGCCCCATCTTTACAGTACTGGAACGTTCTTATCCGGCTGCTCCAATCTCTAGCTTTGCAAAATGATTACTTCTTATTGTGCTTATTCTAATGTTATTTTTTTTTATGAGTGTAAAAAAAAAACAAATTGAGATAATTAAAATTGTTATATACAGTACTTCAACCAATGGTGGTGAGACCCATGGTGGTATGCCCTGATTTTAGTATACTGCTCTAGGTGGTCTTATTTTCTCCACTGAACCACTCTGTGAACGTCTTCTTTACATAAAATTGAAATATGCCAACAATAGCCAAAGAAGCTTCTCTTAATCCCCATTCAGATGCAGCCAAATAATTTGTACAGGTTTTAGATCTATAGAAACTAAAACCCACTGAAAAGCAATTAATTTTACCATTTGTAATGTGTTGGTAACACTTGTGGTCAAATGTTCTCATGCCTTTATGGTGCAAATTTTGCCTCAGATTTTATCCACAATGTGGGAACAATGTGGGAAGTATAACACAAAAATATGTCTCATCAACAGAAAAGCTTTTTAGGTACCTGCCAAGCAATACTAGAGAAACTAATTTGATACTCTGTATATATAATAATTAAAATAGCTGCACAATGTATCTGGATATTTAGATGTAATTATATAAATTGATATAGCAGCACTTCACTATTCTTGTCAGCTATAAATATAGAATCAATAAGCAGAGTAATTAATTTGTCTAATTATTTCTCACAGATACTGTTTTATATACAAACTCTTGAAAACATGATGAAGCCCCAGGCTAGGTCTATGTTGAAGTCAAAATAACTGGCAGTAGCCAGACACTTAGCTGTGTTATATCTGAGATCACAGTTGGGTTAAATGGCTCAAAAAATGTTCCTTCTTGAACAAGAAATAGATCTGTCAAGGAATGGTACTTACACTGTTCTTATGACTAAACAACATAACATCACTATTACCTATGATATAAAAGCTACTACTTCTTATACATGGAAAACAAATTAATGACGAGAGTACATAGTCCCAAATAATTTATAAGATTACAAATTTTATTCGTATCAAATATATAAAAAGTAGTACAAATATGTAAAGAGCACACATAACAGGCCCCAATAAAAACTGCAGGTCACAGGCATAGGTCCAGTACATACAAAGATAATAGTAGATGTTATTTAACCACAATTATTTACATTACAGTCTCCATTATATGTATAACAGCAATGGTGCTAAGTTGGTCACAGTACACGCAAATCATACATTTACATCTAATGGTAAACATAGGGCTTAGTGCATAATTACAGGTATGTGCATCCGTGCACCACAGTCATTGATCACCACTGCCATATATACAGATCTACCAAAGGTGATAGTATAGCCAAAATACATACAAAGATGACAGTCAATATGGCAAAAGGGAAATGGAGACTATTACCTCCTGAGGAAGCAATTTACTGCGTGGTCCCTCTCCTTTTGGTAATAGTCTCCATTTCCCTTTTGCCATATTGACTGTCATCTTTGTATGTATTTTGGCTATACTATCACCTTTGGTAGATCTGTATATATGGCAGTGGTGATCAATGACTGTGGTGCACGGATGCACATACCTGTAATTATGCACTAAGCCCTATGTTTACCATTAGATGTAAATGTATGATTTGCGTGTACTGTGACCAACTTAGCACCATTGCTGTTATACATATAATGGAGACTGTGATGTAAATAATTGTGGTTAAATAACATCTACTATTATCTTTGTATGTACTGGACCTATGCCTGTGACCTGCAGTTTTTATTGGGGCCTGTTTTGTGTGCTCTTTACATATTTGTACTACTTTTTATATATTTGATACGAATAAAATTTGTAATCTTATAAATTATTTGGGACTATATACTCTCGTCATTAATTTGTTTTCTGTCTGGAATCATGGAGAGTGGTCTGACTAATGATACTAAATACAAGTGGAAATCTGGATGGTTTTTGGTAGTATACTGCATATATATATATATATATATATGTAAGATATATATAGAAGATACAGTATGTACAAGAAGATAGATATATATATATATATCCTTGTATATACTGTATCATAAATATATATATATATATATATATATATATATATATATATATATATCTTCTTGTACATACTGTATCATATATATATATCTCTTTTGTATATACTGTTCATATATATATGTATATATATTTTGTGTTCTGTTATACTGTAATATATATATATAATATATATATATATATATATCTTCTTGTTTATAATGTTGTATGTACTATAATTATATATTAATTACAAGTAATTTCTCATAGTAAATAGTTTGCACAAGTTTTTAACAATATCTAAGTTTATGTTGTTGTAGATTTACAGGATCCTCTCAACTTAAGGATGGTGTTTCAATTTGTCAGCCAGTCGGAGAGGTTATAAAATAGAAAAGAAAAATACACATACCTTTTAAACCCACTCTGCTTCAACATTGCTGCTGCTCCCAGTGCTCACAGTCTTTGACTTCTCATTCATTGTTCATGTGACCCTGCAGTTATTCACAGGCTGCAGCAGTCTCTTTCTGGATTTTCGGCACGTGACTGCTGAAGACTGTGAATGGCCACTAATGACATGAGGTCATCAGCGGGCATACCAGGTCCAGCAGTTTCCCAGCTGGCTGACAAGCATTTTGTAAAAACTGGAGTACCCCTTTAAATATGCATTTACATGTTTGTAGCAGCAGCCAAATAATCTCTTCGTTAAAGGTTTGGGTTATAATCATATCCTTATTGACCTGGTAATCTAGTCTTTATACATTAACTTCCTGAGGAACTTTCTGAGGAAGCATAATGCAATGTACAGCAATGTGCTGGGACAGAGAAGCATCCTAACTCCACCTCAATTTCCTACATGGAACCATGGTGCTAAGCTAACTTTATGGATCATAGTTATATCCAAGGTGTAGCAGGAACTTTTGTTGCTTAGGATGCTCCACATCCCCATTGGAGCAGGCAAGGTAGGAAAGTGGTGTACTCTCCACTGTTCAGACAGAGGGACTCCACCAAAGCTGGGGATGGCTTACGAGCCTCAGTTACATTGTTTCGGCAGGGGTCGATGCCCAAAAGAGACATGATGCTGCCTGGGACAGACTGCCCCTATGCCCCTCACCACTTACTGTACCGTTATAAGGCACAGAAAAAAAACAAGAAACACTAAAGAAAAAAAACTATAGATGACACATAATTTTGAGACATATGCCTTAAGAAACATCCATCTATATGTGACATCCCATAAATTACTTTCTTTTTTAACTTTTGGGCCACACGATGATAGCTTGCCTCTATATAGCATTCCATGGTGTACAGTATATGTTCTGTAGTCACTGTGAAAATACTATTATGGCACTTCTGCACTGCTCTATGTTATTTTGTAGGGAAGCCTGTGGAATTTTGCTGTAGGGGCCCTACAGGTATGCCACTTCAAAGAAAACTGTTAACACATTAAAAAAATATATTTTATATATGTCTCATTTGCATACGATTCTTCAGTTAATGAATTTGTTGTGGCATTGAGTAATATAGTATATTTTCAAAGCATCGGTAAAGTTCCATGCCCATGAGCTGGAGATAATTAATTAAAAATATTTTTTATAGAGATTGTGTAAATGGAGCTTTAACATAAAGAAAATCTTTGATGGATTGTGCTTAATTTTCATATAAAGTTTACTGTTTTTTCTACTAATTCCCGTATTTTGATGAGTATTTATTATGTCTTCTTCCTTTCCATGATTATGGCCACGTTACATATGAACATCAGTTCAGAGCTTTGCTTTACAGCAGTCACATGGATGTCAGAAAAGTCACTGAGAACAAGACTCATTGACTTCTATGAGGTAGTGTTGTAGGCATGCATATGGCCTGTGCAGAGGACACAGTACAAAGATAGGTTTAAGGTGAACTTTATACATCACCATTTGTTGATGTGCTTCTGTGCTGTTTGCATTTGGTTTATTGTTGAGGTGTTAGATTTCACTGTAATCCTGCTTCAGGATAATTATATCAGGATTGAGTTTGAGGGCTCAGAAGCTAGAGTGAAAGCAGCAAGATTTTGGTATATTTTTTTTTAAAATAGTGGCATGGAGAATCGAAAGGAAAAACCATCACCCTTTTTAAATATGTGTTTTACAAAAAAATCTTCATATAAATTTTAGATCAATTTTTGACATTAGATTATCTAGCATCAAAAAGGTATGAGTTTTTATTACAGCAGATCTATCACTAGACAGGTTTACTCTCCTATTAGCCAAAACATCACAAAAAGATTTAATGCAGTCTGGCTTATAGAAAGATGATAATGGTTGATGGCTGGCTGCTAGGTCTCTGCATACATTGTGAAGAGGGAAAGCACTCTCTTCATGAATATGCTGAACTCATAAACTATGGTTTGAGTTCAGCGTATTATCCGGATGTTCCTATTAGCCAGATGACACAATAATTTTTATGTCCACAAAAAAAAATTCATCTCACTAGAAATAAATGTATATGTATTATTTAAAAAAATAAAGTTTTTTAAGAATATAATTTCCAACCATGATAAAGGGTCAATAAACACAGAAAATTGAAAAAATATAAAATACAACAAGGGGCTAAACTAGATAACGTGCAACATGATTACTTATACATATAAAATGTCTATTAAAAATCTTTAAATCAATTTCAGTTCCTATCATAAAAAAGAAAAACCTTCCAAAGTAAATCATCACACCTAGAAGTACAATCACCTTTAGGTACAATCAATAGATATATAAATAAAAAAAAATCTAAAAAATGGTGAATGCATATGCTATAAATAATTATCAGTTCATATAAACATGCTGAAATAACAATAATGAATTTATGTTTTAAATAAAATAAAATTTATGATAGCAACAGTATAAATTAATCCATAACTACCCAATGCATAATATGTAAATTCATAGTGGCATAGTTATCCCTACAAGAACCCCTTGACTCATATTTCGCTTAGGCTTTATCAAAAGATGCTACTAGACCTTCACTGGCTACCCATTGTCCAGTGAATACAGTTCAAGTTACTAACTATGACCTACAAGGCTCTCCATAACCTCTCCCCCCCATACATCTCTGACTTGATCTCCAGCTACCTCCCCTCACGCAATCTCCGCTCCTCACAAGACCTTCTTCTCTGCTCTTCCAATGTCCTCTCCTCTCACAACCATGTCCATGACTTCTCTCGTGCTTCCCCCATACTCTGGAACTCATTACCCAAACACATCAGACTCTCCTCCACTTTTACCAGTTTCGAAAGCAACCTGAAAACCCGTCTATTCATAAATGCTTATAGGCTACAATAACCATGTTGCCCCTTAACCACTCCACAAACATATCTACTGTACCCCTCACCTTCTGTCTCTTTCTTCCTTCCTTGTAGATCAGAAGCCTTCGTGTGCAGGGTCCTATCTCCCTCTGTACCAGTTGTTAGCCCATTACTGTTGCCACTGTACAAATGTTTGACAACTGTTATATATGTAACCCCCCTTTGAATGTACAGCACTCTTTAATCAATGGCACTTTAAAATAAATAATAATAACATGATGACCATTTATATAAAGAGAAAAATGTTATATAACAAGAAAAATGTTCTCTAGTCTTAGACCACTTCCTGACGAAGGTGGAGCAAAATGCACTTCAAGGTGGTTTTTCTAAGGGTAACTATAACATTATGAACTCACAACTTATGCACTGGATATTTATGGATTCATTTATACTGTTGCTATCATGGATTCGATTTACTTATAATTTCTTTATTGTTATCTCATTGCGTATGAATATATGAATAGATAATTATGTACAGCACATACACTTTCACCATTTTGAGATATCTTTTTATTTATATATACATATATTACTTTGTGAGTTTTTGTAATCATGATAGCAATTTATATTTGATTTTGAGGATTTAAATTTTTTTAACAATTAATCATGTTGCCTAATATCTAATTTCGCTCCTAGCTGTTGTATTTTAGATCTTCCCACTTTTCTGTGTATGTTAAGCTTTTGTCATACCATAAATATTTTGCTAAAAAATATTTTTGAAATTCAGGTGTTTACATTTATTTCTAGTGAGATGAATATTTTTGGGGGATTTATATTTTTGGGGGGCTCAGTGCTAATTTTGATTGTAGTATTCGGATGCACCAGCTCTTGCTTTAGGATTGAATCATTTTTATGTCATTTTAGCTCATAGAAAAGTAGACCTGCCCATATATTATGCTGCCCTTACCTAGTTGTGGATAGTCTGAAGACAAATCAGCTTTAAATAGATATTTTGCCCATCTTTAAAAACAGGGTGTTCATGGACATATTTGTAACTAGATTATGCCTGAATTTATCCTTTTAAATTCAGTTTGCATAGTCTAAGTATATTCAATAGTTAGGGTGACCTTTTGTCAAGGTATAGTTGCAGAAATAGGACCTTAGATATAATTCATTAGATAAATGTTGCCGTGTATTTGTTATGACTCCAGTTCTCCTGCAGGTGCTGCTCTCCATTTACAATTAAGGAGATTCATTACAAATCATGTAATTAGAATGATGCATGTTTCTCCAAAGATCAATTATATTTAGCTTTGCATAAAACATTAAAAGATTGATGATAGTTATCCTTTAATAGGTGAACTTTTACTAGGGCACTGGGAGTATGATGTCCCAAAACCGTCATCATGACATTCCTCCAGTTAAAAGTTGATTTCACAGAAGAGAGATGTAATCTTGTAAAATCTTTACATCCTGAAATCTTCAAACACTTGTGGGACTTATCTGGAAGTGGGAGGAAGACGACCATTTTCCTTCAAAGGTGTAAGATTCAAATGGCGAGGGAGTATTATTTGAATGTGAGAATGTTGGTACTTGGAGGTATATGTAAGGTGAATGAAGATAACTTAGACTACTTTCCATTGATCTACTTCATTTTTCTTTATAAAAAATATTTATGATACGTATAAGGTAGAAAGATATACAGTGGGTACAAAAAGTATTCAGACCTCTTTAAATTTTTCACTCTTAGTTTCATTGCAGCCATTTTGTAAGATCCAAAAAGTTCATTTTTTGGCTGATCAATGTATAATCTGCCCCCCATCTTGAAAGGAAAAAAACAGAAATGTAGATATTTTTGCAAAATTATTAAACAAGAAAAACTGAAATATCACATGATCTTAAGTATTCAGATCCTTTGCTCAATATTAAGTAGAAGCAACCTTTTGAGCTAGTACAGCCATAATTCTTCTTGGGAATGATGCAACAAGTTTTACACATCTGGATTTGGGGATCCTCTGCCTTTCTTCCTTGCAGATCCTCTCCAGTTCCCTCAGGTTAGATGGTGAACGATGGTGGACAGCCATTTTCAAGAGCCATTTCATCTCCAGAGATGCTCAATTGGGTGTAGGTCAGGGCTGTGGCTTGGCCAGTCAAGAATGGGCACAGAGTTGTTCTGAAGCCACTGCTTTGTTATTTTAGCTGTGTGCTTAAGGTCATTGTCTTGGAAGATGAACCTTTGGCCCAGTCTGAGGTCCAGAGCACTCTGGAAGAGGTTTTCATCCAGGAAATTTCTGTACTTGGCCGCATTCATCTTTCCTTCAATTGCAACCAGTTGTCCTGTCCCTGCAGACAACCCTCTCCCCCCATAGCATAATGCTGCCACCACCATGTTTCACAGGTGATGAGCAGTGCCTGGTTTTCCCCACACATACCACTTAGAATTAACACCAAAAAGTTCAATCTTCGTTTCAACAGACCAGAGAATCTTATTTCTCATGGTCTGGGAGTCCTTCATGTGTTTTTTTGCAAACTGTATGCGGCCTTTCATATGTCTTGCACAAAGGAGAGACTTCTGTCGGCACACTCTGCCATAAAGCCTCAACTGGTGGAGGGCTGCAGTGATAGTTGACTTTCTCCCATCTCCCTACTGCATCTCTTGAGCTCATCCACAGTGATTTTGGGTGTCTTCTTTACCTCTCTCACCAAGACTCTTCTCCCACGATTGTTTAGTTTCGATGGACGGCCAGGTCGAGGAAGAGTTGTGGTTGTCCCAAACTTCTTCCATTTCAGGATTATGGAGGCCACTTTGCTCTTAGGAACCTTGAGTGCTGCAGAAATTCTTTTGTAACCTTGGACAGATCTGTGACTTGCCACAATTTTGTCTCTGAACTCCTTGGGCTGTTCCTTAGACCTCATGATTCTCATGTGCTCTGACATGCACTGTGAGGTCTTGTATAGACAGGTCTCTGCCTTTCCTAATCAAGTCAAATCAGTTTAATTAAACACAGCTGGACTTCAATGAAGCAGTAGAACCATCTCATGGAGGATCAGAAGAAAATGGACAGAATATGAGTTAAATATAAGTGTCACAGAAAAAGGTCTGAATACGTAAGACCATTCGATTTTTCAGTTTTTCTTAATAAATTTGCAAAAATATTTACATTTCTGTTTTTTTTCTTTCAATATGGGGTGTAGAGTGTACATTAATGAGCAAAAAAATTTTACTTTTGTGATCTTACCAAATGGCTGCAATAAAACAAAGAGTGAAAATTTAAAGGCGTCTGAATACTGTAAGTACCCACTGTAAAATGCAAATCAAGCAAATTCTCTTAGTAGCCAGGTCAATTTTTCTATAGTATAATATCATATAGTATTATCAGTATTATTGTCTATATGTCTCATTAGCATATAAAAGTGTCTCCCAGTTGATTAGTTGCCACCTATATGAGTGTACTTTTGAATGCTATGTAATACCACAGGGGCTGATAAAGAATGAATGTGTAACTACATGGACACATACTGTAGCAATCAGATAATTACCAGCAAATCCTTATTTGGAGACATCATTGTATAGATTACAGAGCCACTTTAAAACTCTTGGGCACCAATACAAAATCAGTGACTTGAAGCTTTAGTTGTCGTGTACAGGGACCATATACTGTACAAGATGAATCTCTTGTGATAGAGTAGCGCTCTCAATAACAAAGCCACCTCTTTGACAGGTATATATGTAGCAGACTTTAAAGGGGTTATCCGGAAGTTTAAAGATTTTATAGAACACTATAAACAGCATTTATATTGAAAAGTAAATCTTTTCTATTAACTTCATGTGTTTCTTTTCTTTTGTCTCCTTATTCATCTATCATAAGATCCACTTTTTGTAGTGAAACTTCCTGCTTGTGGGAATTTCAGTAGGTCTCCAGCAGCTCTATCCTACAACTCCCAGACTCCATTGCAATCTAGGACCTCCCTTCTCAGTTATCACTGCCAGACATTGTGCTGACATAAATGTGTAATCCTTCCAGCTCTCTACTTGCTGTCATAAGGACTCATGAGTCACTCTATAAACTGTACAGAGATGCAGTCATCATTTTCATGACAGCAATACACAGCCCCCAGCTCTGAACTGTTGTCCTCTTCTCCCATTACTGTTAGGAAGTCCTGACAGCTGGACTCAAAGATAAACAAACATTTCCCAGTAATTACTGTAATGTAATTACTTCTATTTACTTTCAAACTACAGGCTGGAAAGAGTGACTGCTGCCCAGGTCACACCCACTATAGAGGAATATTACTGAGCTGAGCCTGGCTTCAAAGCACACCCACTGAGTCATAACAAAACATTCACTGAGGCCATGTGACCAATTAACGTCACACCTTTGCAAGGGGTAGGGGGGAAGGGAGGACAGGGCTCTTTGCCTGGTTCTGCCCAGCAGGACAGGTAAATAACTTTTAATAAGCATGAATCACAAAGTTTAATATAATATGGTTGTAAGCCCTATACCAAATAAAAAGAACCCCTTTAACTTGACCGCCATATCATGACTTTTTGTGTTACCTGATCTTAAATCACGCCAAAAGCAATTGAAAAGCAATGCAAAAGTTGAGATAACACAATGACATAAAGTTATCTGTATGCTCTTGTGTGTCAGTATATATAGTAATGGATGTCCTGTAACTCAGAGTATTACCAAGAAATACCTTGGTTCAAAAATTAACAAATGAAAAGTTGTGAAGTTCAAAAATGTGGTTCTCTCCAAAGGCCCAACAATAAAAGCCTCCTTATGTGGTGAAAGGAACTGTCTGTTTTAGACAATCTCTTTTTCATACTGCTTATAATGCAATTATATGCATTCAAAGTGGCCCCATACTGGAGTTTAATTTAGTTATATGCTGCGCTGAGTTTTTCTGTGCTTTCTTATTTTAATCGTATTACTCTTTTTGTACATTTGCAAAGCCTCTAAATAAAATGTTAAATAGGCACTATGTAAAATGTTAATGAAACCAAATGTGACAGGTATTCTTTAAGGCTTTCTTACAATTGCCTTATAATACCTATACAAGTAAAGGTTTTGAGTTCTGCGAATAACTCTAGTGATAATGAAAACAATACTATTTAAAATGGTATCACATATTTAGCATCTTTTGTCTCATAAAAACTAACCAAGTTCAGCATTAGGGAAATAAAGAGGATATAAGGAAGACATAGGTTTTTGTTATCTGAATGTGTTTGTAAAACTGGCCAGTTCATTATTAAATTACTTATCAATGTATATGGTATTTATGAACATTTTGTAAGCATTGCAAAGTCTAGAAGGTCATTGTGACCCAAATATGACAGTCTTTTTAATTTGGTCTCATCTCTAAAGTGACTTCACAGCTGTTGTGAGGATGGTTCACCTTTAATGAGATTGTGTAGGGAATTGGAGGATGGGCCATTATTGGTATACATTCACTGGCATATAGAAACCAAAATATACTAGCTAATTTTACTGTATCTATAACATATGCAAAGCCCGTTTGGTCATTTATATTTTGTGGCAGTGGAATCCTGGTAAATTTAAGAATCAATTACCTATTCCTGCCCATCACTAACAAGCTCGTAGTAATTGCTAAAGCTTTTATCATCTATTGCCATTTTATAATAACTCTCTCAGCTCAGCAAGACTTCTACCATATTGTTCCAAGCCCATATATTAATGAGACAGTGTCACTTGGGTACATACTGACTGTGCAGTTATGAATATTGCATAACAAATTCTTTGCAAAATGCTATTCATTTTCATCATCGAGGCTGCCATTATATATAGGTAGAGTTATAACTAATTAGTTACTTACTCATTTTGCTGTGCATCTCCCTAGGGATTCTTACTTTATTCTCTGCATTTAAGCAGACAACTGTTTCTGTTAAAATGTTATAGGCAGTGAGAACTGCATGTGGATGAGCAACTCTATCTGTGGCAATTATTGCTTTTTGCTAGGAATCAGTGGAGAACATAGTCCTAATCTTTTCCAATGATACAACTGACTGTTATACATGGGTTTATTATTTGCAGTAGACATCCATATAGTACCAATTCTGGTGGGTATCTATATCACTTTAGAAGCTAGATAGAATGGACAAAATTACATGATTGTTCAGAAGTAAGCCATCATGCTGTGTCATATCCTTCATACAAATGATCCAAGTGGCACCCAACGTTCCCCACTGACTTATAACTAGTTCCATCATGGTTCCATTAAAGTTTTGATGGCAAGAGAAATGTTGCATGCTGCTCTATTATTGCCTTTAAACGTAATGGAGAGCCCCAATACAGATGAGAACATGCCTTATTGAATAAAATTGCAAGAGTTTATAGAAAGAGAGAAAATAAAGCTAAAATATTTTCTAAAAAAATGATGACAACATATGTAGCCAATAGTGCTGCACTTCAGGTAATACAAGTAGATTCTGGCATTGTAGTTGGCATCTTCTTTACTTGCACCCTTACAGAGCATTGATACTTTTGCCGATTTTATTTATATAGTGGCGAGCTTTTTGTTCAGATTTAACTAGAACTAATTTGTTCAGACCCAAATTTTGATAGCGATTGCGTGAAAATTATACAACCAATCACTAGCCTTTTTTCCAGACAGGAATAAGGTGGTGTATCCAGTCAATGAATGATACACGTTCTGTTTTCTGTCTTGGAAAAGGCTGGGGCTTGGTTGTACAATTTTCTCAGAATTGCCGGCAAAATTTGGATTTAACCAATCTGTCCTTCAACAAATCCAAAGCACAGCACAGATAGCCAGTCTTCCTTGTGATCCAGGAATATGTCGACAACACATGGAAGGAAGCTTCCCCCTTGAATAATGTAGGACACTTTTTATTCTTAACAGAAGCATAACTCCAATGGTTGATGCTTTACCATGGTTTCACCAAAGTCGTGTTGCACCAAAAATGGTTGTCAGATTTTGCCTTCCCTATTGTGCTGAGTTGGATCTCTAGGGAAGGCAACCTTCTGCTAGATTCTGCCGTGCTTCAAAATGGATGCTGCTCTGTGCCTCTAAATGTCCTCATGACCAATATACCATTACCTTCATGAATCCCTGACTACCCATGGCTGTGAATGTGCGGCATACACTTTGCACAATACTGTACACCAGAGTGTGGCATTAAGCCACCAACAGGATAACAAACTTACAGTCCCAATCTTTGTTAGCCAGAGTAACTACACTTGAACTTGCACAAGATGAGGAAGGACTCAATATTGCTTGATCTTATCATTGAAAGAGGTTTTCTCATCACAATGATTAGCTTTAAACATGTAGGCAAAGGTAAAGACTATTACCAAACACATTGCTGTTTTTATTTTGCTGTTTTTATTTATTTCAGAGCTAGAGAGGATATTATCTTCTGCTTATATTAACAAACTTCCAAAGCTTACTAACCACCTCTCTCTACTCTCAGTGCTCCAGTAGCCCTGGCTAGGATGGTCAGGATGGTGATGTCACGTGTGCTGAGTGTTAGCAATAGCACAGGAGCTTGTTTATCTATATTACAGACAAACATAAACCCTTTTAAGATCTGTAGTCTTCTGCCCTACTGTTTAAAGTTTTCTATTTGCAGTGTCTCTCTAATAGGCTCACCTAGGAACCACAGAGCTTATATACCAATCACTGCTTTAGAACTGCCCACAACCTAAACATGAAGTAAGAGCCTAAAGCTGACTGTGAAGAGCTCTGTCAAACAGCCTGATAAAAAAAAAAAAAACTTTTAACTTATTATTAAACTTGTTGCCACTTTTACAAATTTCATTATTACCCTACCAGGACAATAGCTCTGTAGGACTGTGGAGGATTGTTCTTGCTGGCAATTGTAAGGAAAATGAACCTCTGAAGGCCACTGATCACTAAGGTGTGCTAATGATATTATAAAAAGGTCTGTTTATGATCAGTGATGATATAGTAAAAGAAAATATGTTTATTTATAACCCCCTCTAACTACAAGTCAATGATGTCTATTCCATGGTTATACAAGCGTCATTAACCTGGTCATAAAATTGGTTTCACTCAAGCTCATTAAGTCTGGTCTGGTCATAAGACATTAAAAACTTTATTAGGATTAACAGGTTATCACCAAGTGGGACACTTTGACATAGGGCCTGGAGTTTCTATCTACTTCAAAGAAAGACCCCTTCTTCATCTGCCCATCCAATCTTGACAACTCCATCCATATTATAATAGATCAATTAAGGGACACATATAATTAGATATGATTTGTCCTTCCTCATTTATATCTAATCAACCAATCAGGGACAACAAATTACCCTAATGAGCTGTTGGGCAGATTTGAAACCTGAACCAATTGTGCAGGTTACGAAAAATGTTTCCAACTGGGAAACTATGTTTACAGTGTGATAGCTCAGCCGTCAGCTGAACTAAGATCCATTTTCTTTCCTTTCTCCCAGGCACTGAGAAGAACATCTACTGTAAGCATTAGATATTTTCTAAGATTTCCTTCCTATTTATTTTATGACTGTAGTTGCATGTTTGTATGTCACATTATTGTAGTACTTATCTTTTTGTACTTCATATAAGTACTATACCTTGTTCCTATTAAAGCTTAAAACTTTAATAAGTTTGGTCCTTGTATGCTTTAAGAATTCATAGCCTTAATGAAAGTGTTTAACCCTGTGACTGCTGGAGAGCAGTGTGTTAGTAGTTAACCCTGTGAGTGCCAGTAAGTGGTGTTTGTGGGTATCAGAGTCCTTCCCTCCGATTTCTCTTAATTATTGAGGAGATGATGGCAGCAGATATTTTTGGGGTCCCCTGACTGTGTTGGAGTGTGATTATTTATGCTCAATTTGCCACCTGAGTAACAGGTGATAGCAAATAAGACTGAATGGAAATAAATCAATTCCTTTACAGTGGCTGCCCAGTGCGTGCAGGTAAGTGTGTATGTGACAGAGGTGAGGGCAGTTATTCTTCATTTGTCCCCATAGGGGAGAAAGACTAGGTATATTATAGGGGTTGACAGTATCACAACTTTACATGCATAACTAGTTAGATATGTTGATAAGAAAGTCTGCCAGCAACAGAAATAGCTAAGAAATACTAAGTAGATTGTTTAACAGTGGTGGCAGGCCAAGGACTTTAATAAGCATGTGATTTTTCAAATTTTCAAATTGGAAATGACCATCACTAGTTCTGCCATAAAAACATAAATTTTATTTTCTGATTTCCTCATTGAAACATGGATACACCATTCAAATATTCATTAAAATATATCTCCACATTCCTTGATGATATTGCAAGGTGAGATTCAGTCCCAGCAGGACATGTGGAGATATATTTTAATGAATATTTGAGTGGTGTATCCATGTTTTAATGAGAATATCAGAAAATAGAAGGTTTGTTTTTATGGGAGTAGCAGTTCTAGTTATTCCCTATTTGAAAGTCTGGAGCAGTGTCAGACACGTGCATGTAAGGGTAAGCTGATTTCTTGTATTGAACTGCATTGTAACCTGTGATTTTTACTTTATGGTAGAACTGAATGAAATTGAGCAAAATATGTGGTAGTTCCACATTGTAGAACAAGATAGGCAGATCACATACGGGATTTCAACTCTGTAATGCATTGTAAGGTAGAAGAGGTTTTTGTCAGACACATTTGTAACAGCTTAGCTTCCATAATTCAGTGGGACAGCTACATACAGTTAAAACCAGAAGTTTACATACACTATATAAAAAGACACATATGCATGTTTTTCTCACTATCTGACATGAAATCAGAATAAACCTTTCCCTGTTTTAGGTCAATTAGGATTACTAAAATTATTTATATTTGCCAAATGGCAGAAAAATTAGAGAGAATATTTGAAGACATTTTTATTACTTTCTGTAAAGTCAAAAGTTTACATACACCAGGATTACGATGCCTTTAAACAATTTGTGACAGCCCATATGATGATATCATATCTTTGGAAGCTACTGATAGGTGTATTGGCAACATCTGAGTTAATTAGAGACACACCTGTGGATGTATTTTTTATAGCACACCAGAAACACACTGCTTTTTGGTGTAACATCATGAGAAAATCTAAAGAAATCAGCCAAAATATCAGGAAAAGAATTGTGGACTTGCACAAGTCTGGTTCATCTTTGGGTGCAATTTCCAAATATCTGAAGGTGCTTCGTTCATCTGTACAAACAATTATATGCAAATGCAAACAAAATGGGAATATCCAGCCATCATACCTCTCAGGAAGTCAATGGATTCTGTATCTCAGAGATGAACGTGCTTTGGTTTGACATGTACATATCAACCCAAAAGCAAAAGACCTTGTGAAGATGCAGTCAGAAGCTGGTAAGATTATCCACAGTGAAACGAGTACTGTATCAACATGGGCTGAAAGGCCACTCTGGCAGGAAGAAGCCATTATTCCAAAAGAAACCTATAAAAGCCATATAAATGTTTACAAATGCACACAGGAACAAAGACCTACATTTGTGGTCTGACTAAACTAAAATTGAACTGTTTGACCATAATGACAATTGTTACGTTTGGAGGAAAAACGGTGAAGCTTGGAAGCCTAAGAACACCATCCCAACTGTGAAACACAGGGGTGGTAACATTATGTTGTGGGGTTGTTTTGCTGTAGAAGGGAGTAGTGCACTTCACAAAATAGATGAGGAAAGAAATTGTGTGGCAATACTGAAGCAACATCTCAAGACATCAGTAAGGAACTTAAAGTTTGGGTGAAAATGGACAATGAACTGGTTGCAAAGTGGCTTAAGACTAACCAAGTCAATATTTTGGATAAGCCATCACAAAGCCTCAATCCTATTGAAAATTTATGGGCAAAGCTGAAAATGCAGCTGCGAGCAAAGCAACCTACGAGCATTGCTCAGTTACACCAGTTCTGTCAGGAGGAATGGGCCAAAATTCCTACCAACTATTGTGAGAAGCTTGTGGAAGGATATTCAAAATGTTTGACCCAAGTCATACAGCTTAAGGGCAATGCTACCAAATACTAATGAAATATATGCAAACTTTTGACTTTGCAGAAAGTAATAAAAAATCCTTAAGAAATTCTCTCTCATTATTCTGGTATTTGGCAAATATAAATAATTTTGGTAATCCTAATTGACCTACACTGGGTAAGGTTTATTCTGATTTCATGTCAGATAGTGAGAAAAACATACATATGTGTCTTTTTATATAGTGTATGTAAACTTCTGGTTTCAACTGTATAAGCTTTAAGGGCCTCATGCATGAAAACTGTTTATATCTGAGACTTTCGCTGCATAGTTGTGCTCTAATACGGTCGAGATGCGTGCCAAAATTATGGCAAGCCATAGTTCTCATACAGAACTATGGATTACGCCTCCTCTCCCCGCTTGTACAATACTTGTTGATCGTATTGTAGGTGCGGGGAGAAAAGTGACATGTCAATTAATTGCGGCAAATACGCGCCTTGAGTAATGAGTGTCAATGGGGCCAGTGAGCTGCACCCCCCCCCCCCCGCCACCGCGTATCAGTGCGAGCTCCCGAAAGACATGATGTACTGTGGCGCATACTGTACGCGCTGCAGTACATCGTTTGAACATAGCCTAAGAAGAACAGTGTTTGCTAGGAGTGGTCACTGAAATACTGCTAATCCTTTTAAACATGTCCAAGAATGAGCTGATTACAGGCAGCTTCATGATGTGATAACCTATAATAAGCTGTTACCATTGAGAAGAACTGCGTTTGGCAGGAGTAGTCACTGAATTACTATTACCCCTATTAGGCATGTCCAACAATGAACTGATTACAAGCAGTCCCCTCATGTGATCACCTATAATAAGGTGTTACGATTGAGAAGAACTGTGTTTGATAGGAGTAGTCACTGAATTACTATTACCCCTATTAGGCATGTCCAACATTGAACTGATTGCAAACAGTCCCCTCATGTGATCACCTATAATAAGCTGTTACGATTGAGAAAAACTGTGTTTGATAGGAGTGGTCACTGAATTACTATTACCCCTGTTAGGCATGTCCAACAATGAACTGATTACAAGCAGTCCCCTCATGTGATCACCTATAATAAGCTGTTACGATTGAGAAAAACTGTGTTTGATAGGAGTGGTCACTGAATTACTATTGCCCCTATTAGGCATGTCCAACAGTGAGCTAATTACAGGCATGTGATCACCTATAATTAGCTGTTACCATTGAGCAGAACTGTTTTTGGTAGGAGGGGTCACTGAACTACTACTACACCTGACAATGTAATTCACAGGTTAATCAGTTCTTTAACTGCCCCTCGTGGTTGTAAAGGAAATTACTATTCCTATTAGGGCATTTGAAGAGGCATTGCCCAACCCCTTTAAGAAACGGAAATTCGTACTGAATAGGATACAGTAGCTCAAGTATAGAAAAATACAAAGAAGACATGATATAAAATAGTAACCTTGGAAACAAGAGGACAAAGTTAAAGAATTGAGAAGGCAATGGAAACATGAATATGGAATTAAGGAACATGAAGGTTTTAGAAAAGGATTAGATAGGGAATTCTAATGAAAGAATAGATAATTAAACATTTACAATTTAGAAAAAGGTCACGTGAAAGTGTTTGTTAGAAGAATGCTTAGAGTAGAGCCATTATTGGGACGGTCAGCCTGGGCCTCTCAGCACACAGCAACGCCCTGTTACCACGCTAAACAGCTAGAAAATACGTTTCATTTGCTCTTCTCTCTGTTCTTCTTGCTGCAGTCTGGGATTTCTTGCTCATCTGAGCTGGGTTAAAAGAGGCCTAAAAATCGAATAAAACCTCCCTTTTGTTATTTCTATCATTATATATCAGTGTGGGAGACCAAAGACTTGATAATCACTGCTCACTCTGTGAAAAATTCAATCAATACTGTAATAGTATAAATTCATTGGGGGAACAAAATGTGAGCACTTTCCTGTCTGATGTTGTGTGATGATTTTCAGTTTGTAACCGTGACTTAATAGCATTACATTATCGATTGCATTCTTCACATCTTCACAGTCCCTAGATTTTTTATTTTTTTAATTTTTCCCATAGTGCTTTTCTGTTCTGGGGATAACCTGCTCTCCTGAATTTTTTTTTTTTTACTCAGAATAAATCAGTTCATTAGTTGTCAGCCAAGATGTTATTGACTTCAAGGATTCTTAAGGTGGCCGTAGACTTTAGATTTTCCCTGTGAGATAATGCAGATTTCAACCGTATCAGACAACAACTTGCAGCTTGATTTTTTGCTGAGAGATTTCATCATATAATTTACACTAGGCTGATGAAAAAACAAAGCTCCTAAATTCCTAGGCTATTTAGGACTGACCCTGGTGAACGTGATGATTTTATTTTTATACAGTATTATCTGATGATCCTGGCTGTAAAGTTTTTAGTAAGCCATTGTTTTTAATAGCAACCAGGGTGTGTTCCCAAAAAAAGCAGCCTAAGCTGAAATAAATGTGTAGGCAAAGCTAGCAGCATTGGTGGAGTTAGCAGTGGGAGTCATAGGCTGTGCCTCAGGACAGGCAAACTGTAAAACATATAGCACCGGCCTAGAAATCCAGACCATGTGTCCTTGATTCCTGGGACATATCTCTAACTGCCCAGGAATGCTTTTTGGCTTTTTGGCTAAGATCAAGTGTAGTACCTTCTAGTTTTACCAGGTATGGGTACTCCAGTGGTCATATGCTAGAAGGTGTCTGGGACTGTATTGCTGACTTTGAGGCTGGTGGCCTTACACCAGTTCCAGGCAAAGAGAGTAATTATTCCCATTTCTTCCTTCCTTCTAAAAGGATAGTTGGAAAACCCCCGGAATCTTGGATTGTCCCGCTGTATTTAAGATGGTTTGGAGGTATGGGTATAGCTGTTCTGTTCTTTGTGTGAACATGAAATTAAAGCATGTGAATGCGTAAATAGGGACCAGGGTAAAGTTTTTTATATCACTATTCAGTTACTATAAAGTAGTAGATACCCATTCTACACATACAATATAAGTGCTTACAGTACCGTTAATACATTTTTATTAAGTTTTCACCATTGTATTTAGTATTGGTGCTAGATGAAAAGGTAACTGCCCATAACACATATGATACAAATCTTTAGTACTCACATAGGCAGTTTGTGCTTGTGAATGCTGTGGATTTGACTATTAGTGAATCTTTTATTTAGGTCCCAAATAGTGTTGATCAAACTGTTCGAGAAAAGTTCAGAACTTCACGATTTTTTTAGAACCGAACATTTTTCTGTTCGTTCGAGTAAATGTTCGCGTTCTACATCGCGTTCGACACACTATTTTAACAGTTTTCATGTCCAAAAATTTATATTTGCCATGGCAGTTTTTAGGCGCATTAAATCAGTGTAAAGTAAGATCTTCTCAAAAATCTGGCATCAGGTATTCCTTACATAGTAAACTTAATGCGCCTAAAAAGGTGCATTGCTCAAATCGCGGCACATAGCATATCATTATTAGTGTATGTAATGCACCTATCAAGGCGTATTGCGCACCGGGGTTCATAACTATCATTACTAGTTTATGTAAGGCGCATTACATACACTTCTGATGATATGCTATGTGTTATGGAGGCGCACAGCTTATCATATTTAGGCACATTACAATGTGTCGTGCCCGGCGTATAATGTGCCTAGTGTTGGTGTACTGTTATGGATGGTAATTACAGCTTTACTACATCTGTATAGGGTTAAAAATTACCCCGGACATCTTCTCCCATTGACTTTAATGAGGTTCAAAGTTCAAGTTCGACTCGAACGTCGAACCGAACTTCTCAAAGTTCGAGGTTTGACTTGAACTCAAACATTTTAGGGTTCGCTCATCCCTAGTCCCAAATATAAATAATCATCAAAAGAAGAAGTCCATCAAAAGAAGATTTGACGGATTCACTGTTAGAGAGGTGTGCTTATTGACAAATTCTAATTAGTATTGGACCTGGCTAATTTTTTTCATACTTTGCTAACTTTGGGGCTTTTTTATATCGTGCACCCAACTGCACCACTTCACTCTGTTGTCTTCTGTGAATGTCCTGGACTCTGGCCACCAGGCCATCCTTTGTAACCACCGCTGAGCCATCCAAGCCTATCGAGCTGTGTGATTTTAATTAAAGAAACTTCTACGGCGTTATAGTTATTGAGTCAATTTATTTGGACTGATCAGGGAATGTACACAACACAAGTTGCTGGGAATATGATTATTCCTCTATAGTAACTAAACTAGAGAAGGAATTCTTCTCTAGAGTAATGTAACAATACCATGGTGCAAAATGTATCAGCATTCAACCTGACAGAGTCCACAAAGTGTTGCTATGGCAACTACCTATAATGCATTCAACCAAGCACTCATAGGGACGTGGGTTAAGCACGGGCTGTAGCGAGATGGGGCTGAATACATAACATACAAATATATATTCACGCTATACCCAAAGCAAATGCATTTTTTTTCTTCCCCGGGTTTACTTTACGAATAGCACGCTGTTTTTCCCTGATATGGCTGGATAAACAATCTTTGGTTTTCAGCATTTAGCTTTGTCAGAGATGGATAGACAGTATGCTACACTGGTTGAGGAATGGGTGACAGGTCAGAGAATGGGGGATGAGTACATTTGGGTACAATTAGCATAGAGATGAAACAGGTTGGCAGTTGTTGTAGAGCTGGTCATATCCTGGCTGACAAGGACAAACAGATGGAAAAGATCTGCTGTGCTTTGCATTTCTACTCCAGTATAAATCTACTCGTTCTCTTTGGTCATTTACTGTAAAAGATATACACAGTGGTGAAGCTAATCTGTAACTAAGAATGTCACCCAAAACACCCCTCACAGACCTTGCAGCTGCTACACAGAATGAAGTGTAATTTCCAATCCCAGGATTTGTAATTTATAAGTGTTAGGTCAAGAGTGGGAAAAATTAATGAAAAATGAAATTGGAGGAAGCTGTGGGCTGACCTTAGAGAGTACAGGTCTTCTGTATTTTTGGCCTGTTGTGGTGTCATATCTAAAAGTAATATGGTGACATATTTCTACAGCCTACATCAGGTCACATACACATAGCTTAATCTTCTAAGAGTAGAGCATCGCCTACAGAGATTTCTTATAAATCCTCTTTATTTCTGTTTATTTTCCCTTCTAAAGTCTTCTATAAATAATGAACACTTAATCAGCAAACAATAAAGTAATCAAAAAATCATTAAACTTATAAATGAATACCAAATACCCATAAGAGGCCACTTCTGGCTCGAGAGAGGATGACTGTTTTGTCTTTTAACCAAATTATTAACAGAAAGTCCAGAAATATCCCTGCCGGCATGATCCCTACTTCATCTTACATATCTACAGTTCTGGAGACTTCCAGTAACATCTAGGAAAATATCTTTGTATTATGTAAGAACTTTTATGACCTTTGTATAGTACCTTACTTTAAATTACTTTTAGGGCCACATTTATGAAAACTGTCTAGGTCTAAAACTCACATCGTTGCCCATAGCAACCAATCAAAGCGCCCCCCTAATTTCATATAGTGCTCTGGAAAAATGAGAGGGGCGCTCTGATAGGTTCCAATAGTCAACAAATTGAGTTTTAGATCTAGACAGTTTTCACGCATGTGGCCCTTAAGATCAACAGGTTGTTTAATTTACGTTGTAAAATGACCATCTCAACTATAAATCCCTTTTCAGAAATCCCAGAACCCCTGGTAATCAATTGACAAGTGTTGTGCTTTGGATTTAGGGCCAAAATTAAATTCGACTTGTATTTCAGAAATTTGATTTGGGTTAACAAGAATAACATTTTTGTGAAAATTGTCCCTCCCAAAAAATGACCCCAATCCTATTCTATAAGCCCTTGGGACCATCCAGGGCACATATAGTTAATCCAACCCTTACCCAAACTGCAACCCTAGGTATGTCCCAGATGTTAAGGTGCTGTTCCTATGCAATTTGGAGACATTTAGCTGCTGCACATGCTTTCCAGAAGCCACGAAAAACATACAGAATTTTTCCACTATACATTTAAATGGGATTTGGATTCAGGACATTTCGCACCCACAAATTGTAACAACGTCTGCCAAGCAGCTTCCAATCCAGAGAGCTATTTCAGCAACACTAAGGGTATGTTCATATGGCGTAATTGCAGGCCATTCTTCAGGGCAATATGCCAGAGTATGGCCCGCAATTACGGTAAAATCATAGTACTCATTGAGTGATATGATAAGCAGATGTTTTCCCCGGCGCATAGGATGCAAAGAAAACAA
The DNA here is from genome assembly GCA_025379985.1 of Phyllomedusa bahiana. NCBI lineage: Eukaryota > Metazoa > Chordata > Amphibia > Anura > Hylidae > Phyllomedusa > Phyllomedusa bahiana. Next base: position 72,045 of record JAODAL010008827.1, on the reverse strand, counting down.
AAGTGAATGGGGTCCAGCACAGAGCATCTTAGAAGTACCTGCTGGTCAGCGCTTACTTATAAACACCTGGCATACATTGGCGCGGACAGTATGCACCGTTATATGTCGGCATTAAGCCGTGTGAAGCTACACTAACCAGAAGAATAAGTGGTGGTCACACACTTCAAGAAATATAGGATACAAATATAGCCTATATCTGGGCTTATTGGAACCATAGAGCTAGGTCTACACAGAAAATGTCAAAATGCTGTCTAAAATCCAACAGATTTGCGCAAAAGCCGCGGCCGGTTTTTGGATTTGACTTCGGCCCTGTACAATTGAATGTACGGGAATCCGATGGCAATCCGGCGGAATCCTGTACAATGTACAACATGTTGCATATACCGCCTGATTTTAAAAATGACAGTAAAAAATCCGTGCTGTGAAGACTACAGTACTGCTTTTTTATTGCTGTCTATGCAGCACAGGGTACCATCAGGTTTTCTTCGGATTTGGTATTTTGAAAACCTGTGCTGTGTAGACCTAGCCTAAGTCTTTAAGTGGAAGGACAGGTTGCAGTATGTAGTATTTCTCACACATTGCTATAGTATAATGTATTAAAGAAACAAAACATATACAGACAGCTACCCATAGATTTATGTAGGAGGCACATTAAAGATCACCTCAAGCATTTTCCCTTGTGGAGCTCTCAAGGCTAAAGAAACATTACTGCTTTCTCCAAAAACAGCATGACATCTATCCACCAGCTGTGTGTGATGCTACAGCTTAACCCCATTTACTTCCATGAACTGCAATACCAGGCACAAACCATAGACAGGTGTGGCACTATTTATGAAAGAAAAGAAAAAAAGTATTTCTAATCTTGATCACCCCCTTTAAGGACTTCAGAACATATAACATTATGTCTTGATGAGAATTGGTACAAGCCTTCTTAGAATTTTGTTTCTGCAAAGAGATGGTGTCTCCCAGGAGATTCACACACATGCTGCCGTCCCATTAAATGATTTACATGTGGGCCAGTAATCTCCATACGGTGCAATAAATCTCATTAAAAAGTAATACAACTGCAACGCATAATTGGTTCCAAATGAGCAAGTGCATCGAGCTGACGGCATTTTCCTTAGGATGTTCCCAAGCACCTGCATTTCTTCAGCTTCGAGATTTGCCTCTTTACAACAAGAGTCATGTCACAGAATCTTGCTTTGTGTGTGAGCACCCTCCTATCTATGTGTCATTCAATGCAGAAAGGAAAGGCAATCTCAGCTCAGAGTAATCGTTGGTCATGGATACATTATTTCCTATGTTTATTTTTTCCACTAACAAGGAGCAAACTTGTATTATGAGTTATTATAGTAGGTTAATAATCTCTGAATGAAGGAGAGAAGATTAAGGGATTATGTGATAGATCTGAAAGAATAACTGTATTTAATTTCAACTCCAAAAGCTGAAAAAAATGGTATATGACTCAGTATGTACAGTATATCAGATAAATTCACAGGGGAAATTAACATATGACTATGTGTCCATATCATCTTGTGGATGGTGCAAGCTAAAACTCTAATTTAGTTCACACATTTCATGAACATGAGGACAATGTGGCAACATTTTACTGGAATGACAATTATACTTTATAATACTGTATTTTAACTGAACATGTACCTTTTATGTAACAGATTCAATGCATTCTGTCTTACAAATCTAATATATATGGACACTGTGGCCTATAGTCACCAGATGTACAGAGGGGGTTGCATGAAGATGGTGCCGCACCACTTGCTCACAAGTGGAGAAGACAGTGTCTCTAACTACACTCACAGTCAGCACCCACATTGAAGCACTGTACACGGATGTACAGTGTGAAGTGAGCAGTACCAAGCTGGTGGAGAAGGGAGGAGAAAGCTGTCTGATCCAAACTCACTCCATTGTGCCCTATGTCCTGCACTCAGCAGGGTAGCAGAGAGCAGCTCCTGCTACACTAACCTGTATGTTTATCTCGGCTGCTCCTGCTTTCCCACCTGTGGCTAGCTGCATCTACTGAATTCAACGACAACATCAAAGCATTTTTCTCTCTCTCTCACTCTCTCCCCCTCCCTCCCTTCTCTCTCTATACGATATCTCCCCTCATACTTTTGTAACTATTGTATTATATCTTTTCATGGGACACAACACTGAAGATATAACATTTTAATAGAATGAAGTTGGTGTACAGCTTGTATAACAGTGTAAATTTGGTGTGCCCTCAAATTAAGTCAACACAAAGACATCAATGTATAAACTGCTAGCAGCAAAATGGACAAATGGACAAACTGTGCCCTTGGTTTCCATATTTTGTGTGGTCACCATTATTTTCCAGCATTGCCTTAAATCTCTTGGGCATGGAGTTCACTAGAGCTTCACAGGATATAGCCACTGGAATCCTCTTCCACTCCTCCATGACGACATCATGGAGCTGGTAGAGACCTTGTGCTCCTCTACCTTCCGGTTGAGAATGCCCCACAAATGCGCAACAGAGTTTAGGTCTGGAGACATGCTTGGCCAGTCAAGCACCTCTACCATAATTTCATTTAGCAAGGCAGTGGTCATCTTGGAGGTATATCTGGGGTCATTATCATGTTGGACCACTGCCCTGTGGCCCAGTTCCCGTAATGGGGGTGCCATGATTTGCTTCAGTATGTAACAGAACATGTTGGCATTCATGGTTTTCTCAATGAACTGTAGAACCTCACATCTGGCAGCACTCATGCAGCCCCAAACCATGATGCTCCCACCACCAAGCTTGACTGTAGGCAAGACAAAGTTGTATTTGTACTCCTCGAGTGGTTGCCACGACACACGCTTGACACCTTCTGAACTAAATATGTTTATCTTGGTTTCATCAGACCTCAGGACAAGATTCCAGTAATCCATGTTCATAGTCTGCTTGTCTTCAGCATATTGTTTGTGGGCTTTCTTGTGCATCATCTTTAGAAGAGGCTTTCTTCTGGGACGACAGCCATGCAGACCAGTTTGATGCAGTGATCGGCGTATGGTCAAAGCACTGACAGGATGACCCCCACTCCACTCCTTAGACCTCTGCAGCAATGCAGGCAGCACTCATACATCTTTATTGAAAAGACAAACTCTGGATATGACATTGAGCACATGCACTCAACTTCTTTGGTTGACCATGGCGAAGCCTTTCTGAGTGGACTGAGTGTCATGTTAAACTACTGTAGGGTCTTGGCCACTGTGATGAAGCTCTTGGCAATCTTCTTATAGCCTAAGCCATCTTTATGTAGAGCAACAATTCTTTTTTTCAGATCCTCAGAGAGTTCTTTGCCATGAGGGGCAATGCTGAACTTCAAGTGTCCAGTATAAGAGAGTGTGAGAGTATAACACCAAATATAACACACCTGCTCAACATTCACACCTGAGACTTTGTAACGGGTCACATGACACTGTGGAGGGAACATGGCAAGTTGGACACAGTTTGTCCATTTTTACTTAGAGTGTACTCACTTTTGTGGCCACTGGTTCAGACATTAATGGATGTGTGTTGTTGAGTTATTTTGACGGCACACCAAATTCCCATTGATATATATCAGATTGAATATATAGATTCTTACCGTTTCGTAGATATTGTATTACATTTTTGCCTAGGTCAACACTATATATATATATATATATATAATCTCACAAAAATGAGTACACCCCTCTCACATTTTTGTAAATATTATCCCTTGGTTAAATGTATTGGTGAATCAGTTATCCTTTGCAATATTTACTTGTAAAAGGAAGTATTTTAAAGCTTGGAAGTCTCATATAGGAGCATTCTAACATGAACCTATGGTTCCATTTTTGAAGACCACTGACTGCTCAAACTTCTAGGGTGAATTACTTAGAAAGCAATAACCATTAATTACACACATGCTATACCCTTAAAACCACTCCTGTCAGCATCATTCATGGAGAAATACTCTGCTTCCCCTGTCTAATATGCCATCTGAGACCAGCAATGGGAAGACAATGTCCCACATGGGAAATATCTGTAGTTTTTTTTCTTTACTCTAATCATTCAGTAAGTAAACACTTCCCTTTATGATATATGGCTAATCTAACGAATATTATTTGTAGATTAAATGGTATTCTGGTTTCAGCAAATAAGACTAATTCATTCTATGATGAAGCGATGTACAATTATCCAATATGCTTTCTGTGTTAATTCCCATTACTTTTTAAGATCCAGTCATTAGTTGGAACTTGTTTGTTACAAGTGTATATAAATGTCTCCTGGTCATATGATGGACTTGCGAGTGCTAGACTTGTTCAAGATACAGCTCTTATAACTGTACTCTATTTTTTTGTACTTCTATGACCATGGAAAAAAAATTTCTAGAGGATAAATTCAATAACAATTTGGACAGAATGACTGCAAACAGAGATCTTAAAAAATGACCAGGGGAAATTATTATTTATAGGATAAAAACAATAAGAAATGACTGCAAGCAGAGATCTTTAAGAATGTGCAGAATATAAAATGTATATTGGAAAATTCCATAACTCCTTATTGTACAAAGAAAAACCTTTTTTTTTTTTTTTATTATACTAGATTACCCCTTGATTGTAGGATATAAGGATTAATGGGCAGGGCAGTACTGCTGGCAGGTTCCCATGCTTAAATTTAAAAATAGAGAAGGCCACAATTTTGTGAAATATAAGTACTAGTAATGGCTTTGGCTGTATGGGGCCTGGGAGTTCATCCTAATGAAACCAGTGAATGTTGGTTAATGATTAAAGGCCTTTTTTGTCTTCCCTTTTTATTTTCCATTTCATTTATAGCACAAACATACAGCACTATGTACACAACGTGCAGCACTATATACACATTGTCTTCATTTACATCAGCCGTCATCCCCAATGTGATCCCAATCTTCTTAACTCACACTACTGCCAATTACATGGGGTTTTCCAGTTCAAATTTTTTTTTAAATTGCTTAAAGGTCCGAATTGTGATGTCAGGAAAAGACACGTGACTGCTGCTTTGACTGCTGGGACCAGAAAGACTATAAAAGACCATGGAAAAGCAGCAGCACAGAAAGTGTGGGGATGGAGAGTGAGGAGGAAAGGATCACTTTTTTTATATTATAGCAGCAGCAATCTGGAGAAAATATTTAACTTGGACAACCCCTTTAACTACTTGCCGACTACCTGTTGACTATAAGGGCCACATGTATGAAAACTGTCTAGGTCTAAAACTCACTTTGTTGCCCATAGAAACCAATCAGAGTGCCCCTTTCATTTCATATAGTGCTTTGAAGATATTGAAGGGGACCTCTGATTGGTTGCTATGGGCAATAAAGTGAATTTTAGACCTAGACAGTTTTCATACATGTGGCCCTAAATGTCTGAGCAGTGGCAGTATAACTCTGCACAGATATTCTGCAATGGAGGAGAGTCGGCTGTCAGTGATAGTTGGCCATTCCACTGCGAAAACAGGGATAGTTTATTATCGTCCCAGCCTTCCCAATCATTTTGTATCCATCGCTCAATGAGCGCTATATGAACAGACAGACAGTAAGCCTGATGACTTCCTGCCTCCCGACGCCGGCAGTCACGTGACCGCTTGGGCTCAGTAACTGGCTGAGCTGCTGGGTCTTATCAGACCCAGATCAACTGTGCAATCAGTGCAGAGGATGTACTTCCCCTGGATTTAACCTGTATCTAGGGCTAATATACCAGCTTCAGTTACAGGGGAAATCAGAAAAAAAAGTGATGTAAGAATGTCGCCCAAATGTCATTTTCTGACCTTATGGGGGGCACAATATGTAACATAAAATAATTGTAAAAATATTATTATAAAAAAAATAACCTTTAGCCCTACCCCAACAACCCTAAGATTTTACATCACCTATTTATAAATGTGCCACAATTACAAAACTTATTTTAGCTTTTTGGACTATTTTCCTTCACATGAAAAAAAAGTGTAAATATTACATAAAAATAAGCCTAACATATCATGGAAAAAAGGCAAAAAAAAAGGAGTAGCATAACCGAATGTAAGAAAGTGTTATAGCATTCAATTCCGCATTTACTGCTGAAAAGGAAAATGGTCCTGGTCAGGGAGGGGGGTAATCTGCCCGGTCAGAAACTAGTTCACACCTATCAGTGTTTTCTTGAGTATAAGAGTTTGTGTATGAAAATATCATTTAGAGGTTGTGCTTGGTTGGATTGAAACAATTGACCCCGGTGCTGCACGGTAGCAGTGCTAACCACTGAGCCACCTCGCTACCACAATCCTTTTACAAATCAATCAACACTCCTTAAAATTATCTTTTTATACTGCCCAATTGTCAAGGCATGAGTGGGCTCGTTTTTAATTGCTTGTGATCGCTCATGACAACATAGAAGATGTGATAGGCTGATGTTAAATCAATTATTGGCTGGTTGGCTGATTGCAGGGCCTTTTACACGTGGCACTTTCAGTAATCTTCTTATGAAGTTTTGTTCTTCTGATAATTGGCTATGTACATGCACTTATCATGTAGGGAAAGGTAAATGAAGACTATTACCAAATATATTTCTGTTTTGAATTTGGTTTGGTCGGGAGATAAAGAAGATTGTATCTCCTTTTTGTGCATACAAGTATCTCTTGGTTACCGACCACCTCTCCCTGCTCTGTCATCTATCTGATAGATCCAAGCTGCCATTAGTCAATCAGTCCGACCATGGTGAACCACGCCCTGCTGAGCTTTATCTCTAGCTTCGTTTAGAGCTCTGTAGCTTTGTGCAATACACTTTATAAACCTCCTGCAGTCATGTTACTGTAACAGGAATAGCATAGATGATATGTCAATCGCTGCTACAGACCCACCCACAGCCTGATCAGGAAGTGTGAGTCTGAAACTGCCTGTGGTTCTGTGAAACAGCATAAGAAAACTTCTTCAAATTAGAATTATTGTAAATGTTAATTCTTGGGAATAAGGAGAATTTTACTTGAATCAGTGCATGCTGTCCTATCTTTTTCGGTTCATATTTCTGTCCCTTAAGTTCAATGCAATAGCTTTTCGGGTCAGCACTGCTCATTTTAGTTTATCTGGTCTATGAATGAATAGGCTTTCACAGAGAGGCTTTCTCAGGTCATACAAAATATATAACCTGATGTATGTACAATTATCATGATAATCCAAAGACCTATTATCAGAAATGTGTTATGCCTTATAACAGATAACAAATTATTTCAAGCATTAGAAAAAAACTAGTGTGATTTTTATTAAAACAGGGGTTCTTTCAGATTTGTCTCAGTTTAGTTTGATCCTCTTTTAGTGATGGTGTCTTAGCTTTGGTCTTACATTGGCTTTCTCTCTTTTTCAGACTTTTGGATAGATTAAAGTTGATCTGGATTATTTTTTCTGTCTACTGTATATAGAATATGCTGAGCCGTGGAATGTCTTGTTAAGACTCATATTTCCAGGAGTTTTATTATGCAAGGCGGCTTTGAAAAGTGCATGAATTGAAGATATTTTAAATGTGAGCATTGAATATAATTAAATAAGCACTCCAGCCAATTTTTTTGGGGGGAGGACATAAAATGCTAATTCCCCAGCAATACATAAAATGCTAATTCCCCAGCAATACATAAAATGCTAATTCCCCAGCAATGCTCTATAAATGTAATTTGTTTGATCCCAGATCAGTTGTATCCATCCAGTTTGACCCCTTTCGTTATAACACATTTGCTATGTGGTCCCTAGTGTGACCACCAGTCTGTTGCATGCTATCATGTGTAGACAGGTCACACAAGTCATGACGTGCTTTACAGGGTATGAGTTTAGGCTGGTCAGTCCCCTCATAAGGCAATATTCATAATATATAATAGATAAAGATAGGGAGTTTAATGCAAACAAATCTTAATTAAATCACCCATCCTGCAATACATTCACAATCACTCCTTCCTGTTACACTTCCCAAGAGGGACTATGTCCGCAGACCTACATTTCATTTAAGAGTGCCTGAGTCATAGTGACGTGAAATGATTTATCATTTAACAGTGGCGATTTTGTGATCCTGTATGTTATAATAAAGATTCTTTTACGTGAACTCCATGAGCCACATGTTTGAAACTGTTTAGGTCTAAAACTCACTCTTTTGCCCATAGTAACCTATGGGCAAAAGAGTGAGTTTTAGACCTAAAAAGGTTCATACATGTGGCCCCATGTATTTGGATGTGCTGCCTATTTGTTGTACATCTTGTGTGACTGAATTCCTGTGAACTGCATGACCCAGGGCACTGCCGACTAGCGGCGCTGATACCTAACCTGGTCCCCCCCCCCCTAATTATACCTATTGCCTCCCCTGTCCCTTGCCCACCAGGCTCCCCAAAGAACACATAACACCATGGTTGGAATAAATGGCCACAGCAGCCGTTTTATTAACAAACAGTAACAAATATAAATAACCTTTTATATAAAATACAACCAACCCACATACACACCCAACTCCAATGGGGCTGAGATCCTTGGAGCCACCCCCCATGGTCTGGCGACCACCACTCTACTTCTCCTTAACTTACCCTCAGCCGTAACCCCCGGTTCGAGGGCACCAATCGGCCACCCCAAATGGCCGATCCACCACCTGGCTCTCAGGGTTCCCGCCTGAAGAGCCCCACCTTCGCCAGACCAACCACATGTTCCATCATGTGATTCCTTTTGGGGAGCCATAACCACCTATGACTCCCCACCACATCAACTGGCTCCAAGGACCCCCAACCGCCACAGCAAGCATGTGTGACACCTTACACATGCGCCGCACCCCACAGCCCCAAAGCTCGCTCCACTCCATCCTGGAGGCCCAGGACCCACAGGTCCAATCCCACTGCATTCAGATGCACCCCATCTGCTCGCCAGAAATCCCCCTCACCGGATTCCAACTCCCGATGCCTCACAAAGATTCCTCCATTCCATGCCACAAAACCCGATATATTCCTGTTAAGTTTTATCCTGGTCTTGTTAAGGCGCTCCACCGACACCGCTCGCCTCCATGTCTTCCTCGGAACCACCTCCGACCATACCAGGATCAACCCCGGAAACAGAGCCCACAACCTCAAGATATCATGCCTGATATCCCTAATCAACTTCCTGAGGGGGCGATCCCCCAAATCATTCCCCCCCAGATGAATCACCAACACATCCGGAATTCTGTCCCAAACTGAAAAGCGGTGCATCTCATGGAGTAAACTCCTCCAACGCATACCCGGAGTCCCAAGCCACCGAATGACCGTCACCTCCCGCGATATTCCTAACTGTCGTCCACTCGTCCGAAGATCAGCACGCGCCGCTCCCCAGAAAACGAAGGAATGACCGACGATCCAAACCAAGCACGGAGCCCGCAGGGCTGAAATACAACACAAACCGTAGAACAAACACATGTACATTCAAAAGACATATCCCCTACAACAAATGCGGCCTAATATACAACTTGTAACGCTCCGATTCCCACCTGCCAATCCTCCTGACTGCAGCCGCAGGCAAACCCAGACTAGCTGCTTCCGTCGCCGCCCCAATCCTGAAGGAGTGTGGCGCATACTTTCCAGGATCCAAGCCCAAGACCGTAAGGCAGCGCCTAAAAACTGCCGTGAATTGGAATCTGGACAAAAACTCACCCCCAGCGTGCTTAAGCAAAGGACCCACTTGTCCAACAGACCCTTCCCTATAACCGCGGAAACACTGTACCGGGCACATGGATGACCCAGCAATTTCACCTAACACCACCTGCCGGCCCCTTCCCCATACGTCCGTTTTCGACTTACGGATCCGGAATCGAACCCGGTCCCCCAAATCTGAAACATCCTCCCACTGCAGACCTCCCCCCCGAACTTTACTCGGGGAGACCAACTCCCCAATCCTTAGGGCCCCGAAAAAGGCCCATGAGAAAGCCAAGCGAAGCAGGTACCGTTCACCTTCATCCACACCCACCTGCAACAGAACCCGGACAATTTTTCCAGCAACCTAAAGTCAACCGGACACCTCCCATCACGCGTAGTCCTACCTTTTCGATAACCCTTAACCGCCTGCCGAACCAAAAATGACTTCGTACAATCCCCTAAGCCCCTCAGCTTCAAGCCAAACGCCACCCCTGATAGAAATCGATTAACCCGCGACACCGACCAACCTGCTCCCGACACATGACCCAGGAAGCAACACAACGCCCACGGCCACAACTCCTCTTCAACTGCTCCCTCCAGCCCAGTCAGCCACGTCTGCCATATGTGCCAGGATCCTTCGTACGCAGCCCAGGTACTCTCAGCAAGAGATGCCCGTATCAGCCTCGCTGCTTCTCGATGACCATCTCCCATAAATGAGGCGGGCAAGCCACCCCGGAGGCTGCCGCATCTGGCGCTAGATCCCGGAATCTGTCCCACTGGAAACGAGACAGGGAGTCCGCAATGGAATTATCCACTCCTGGAACATGTTCCGCCACCACCCACGCATTCAGGGACAAACATCTCAACACTAACTGTCTCAATAACCGAACCACTGGCGGAGAAGAAGCAGACAATCGGTTGATTGCCTGGACTACCCCCAAATTATCACAGAAGAAACGTACCTTCCTATTCCGGACCCGCTCCCCCCAAATCTCCAAAGCCACCACTATGGGGAAAAGCTCCAATAGCGCCAGGTTCCGTGTCAAGCCCAACTCCACCCAGCTAACCGGCCAGTCCCCCGCGCACCACTGCCCTTGCGAATACGCTCCGAACCCGGAACTCCCCGCCGCATCTGTGAAAATCTGCACCTCCACATTGGATACCGCTTCTTCTATGATTAGAGACCTTCCATTGTAGCGCCCCAGGAACTCGTCCCAAACCAACAGGTCCTCCTTCATTTCCTTCCGAACCCGGATGAAATGATGAGGAGACCGCACACCAGCCGTCGCGCTCGCCAGCCGACGGCAGAAGACCCTCCCCATGGGCATTATCCGGCACGCAAAATTCAGCTTTCTCAGCAGCGATTGTAAATCGCGCAAGGAAATTTTCCAGAGTAGCACTGCCCTGCGCACCTCCATGCGCAGCGCCACCAACTTATCTTCTGGCAACCTACACTCCATGGCGACGCTGTCAATGCTAATGCCCAAAAAACTCAGGCACGTTTTGGGCCCCTCAGTTTTTTCAGCTGCTAGCGGAACCCCAAACTCCCCGGCAATCCTCTGGACTGTCTGCAGCAACATTGCGCAAACCGCTGAACCCCCCGGACCGATACACAAGAAATCGTCCAAATAATGAATAACCGAGGGGACTCCCGCTACATCGGTCACTACCCATTCAAGAAATGAACTAAAAGCCTCAAAATAGGCGCAAGAAATCGAACACCCCATTGGCAAACATCTATCCACAAAATAAACCCCTTCCCAAAAACAACCCAACAACTTCAAACTCTCCGGATGAACCGGCAACAACCTGAAGGCTGCCTCAATATCGGTCTTCGCCATCAGGGCCCCCCGCCCATAGCTCCGCACCCAACGTGCTGCGGCATCAAAGGATGTATACTGGACCGAACACAGCTCCGGATCAATGCCATCATTCACCGATAATCCTTTGGGAAATGATAGATGATGGATCAGCCGGAACTTGTTCGGCTCCTTTTTTGGTACCACTCCCAAAGGGGAGACCACCAAATCCTGAAATGGAGGATCCCGAAATGGCCCCGCCATACGACCCAAGAGAACCTCTTTCTCCAGCTTTTCCGTAACCACTTCCCTATGCTGCAAAGCCGACGCCAAATTTTTTCGTGAAAATGGAACCTCATGGGTGGGAGCCGGAATACCAAAACCATCTCGGAAACCCTCTTCCAACAACCTCGCACCCACCCGGTCCGGATACCTAGCGAGAAACCCCAGCATCTTTTCCAGCCTCACTGGCGTCACCCCCTTGGGGATTGGAACCCATTCCTTTTGCCCTGCCTTTTTTCGGGCATTTAGCAAACCCATGAGATCCTGCGTTGCACCCGGAACAGAGGTGCCTAAACCTGCATCCAGCCCCAAACTTGCATTGCCCGTCGTTGAACTGCCAACACAAACCCATTTTTGAACCTTCCCCTGACACAGAGCTGCGGGGCTCTCCCCCATGGCCGGCTCCCCCGGCCCCCCCGTGAAAGGACTGTCCGTAACGCGACTGCCCCATCACCTTCAACCACAGACTAATGTCCTTATGATCCCACCGGATCGAAGATCTCACTGTCTTCCTTTGTCTAAATTGCTCATCATAACGGAGCCAGGCCTGGCCCCCATAGACTCTCTGCGCTTCACTAATAGCATCCATGTAGCAGAAGAGTGCAGAGCAATTCTCTGGCGCTTTTTCCCCCACCACACTTGCCAGAATCGCAAAAGCCTGCAACCAATTGCCGAACGTCTGGGGTATCAAGCGCCACCTGCGCTTCTCCTCCTCCTCCTTCTTGCTCTCCTCCCGTTTTCCCTTGTCGAGATTAAACTTTTCTAGTGGGAGTAGCGAAAAGATCTCCACGTATTCATCCTTCTAGATCTTTTCTTTTACTTCCTTTTTTAAGTGTGCCCCCAACGGGCCCTCAAAACAGACATAAATCTCTCCCTTTGCTTTATCGTCTAAGCGAATCCCATCTGCTGCATCCTTCTCAGTCTGCACCGACACAGTCGTGCTACTCCTTGTAGCTTCCACCACAGGCGCGGAAGACCCTGCAACCTGTAACGCATGATGCCATGCCCCTGCCACCGATTGCGATCCCCCAGCCCCTAAATCCCACTGCGCTAGCAGCTCCTGTAACCCCACTATCAACCCCCGCAGCGAACCCACTTCACTAACCGCTTGCCCCCCCCGACCCGGGAGCCTGACTAACCGCGTTACCCTGTGATACCAAAATAGGGGGAAACGAACATGACATAGAGGTATACTCACCAAGCTGCGCGTGTGCTGTGACCCCACCAGCCGCCACACCGGATCCCAGACGACGCTCCATCACCTCACGATCCACGACGCCAGATGCCCGCTGTTGGCTATACACCGATGAGGACCTGGAATGACCTCGCGACGAAAACCCCGGCACGAGCTCTGCCTCGCCCAGTTGTGACTGCTCCAAGCCGCCACCTGCCTCACCGCTCGACGACCCAGGGCCAGCACTACGCTGCTCGTCAAAACCAGGACCCGCCCCCGCTAAGAGCTCTGGACTCCCCACGTCCGTTCTTTCCTCCTCAAGGCGACCGGCAGCCCCCCTAGTTGGACCCTCACCCGGGCGGGCTGCCGCAAGGGATGGTGTTGAAGAAACAAGAGGCGCAGCAGGCCCGACCTGTACTGTGGATCGAAGCCTGCTGCCCTCCGCCGGACGGGCGCGCGGAACAGGATTCCTCCCAGCCCCGGATCCCCTGCCAGACCGACCTGTTCTGGGGGGCCGTGCTGAAGGGTCCCTACCGGGGCTCCTAATGCGTCGCCTCGCCCTGGGAACCATATCAGGGCTCAGGCGCTGCCGTGGCCTGGCCCAGCGAGCCCTTCTTCCCAGCTCAGGTTCCCCCGGTGGCGTCCCTGACCCACCTAGTGCTGCAGCCACCTGCTGCGGCAGCCATTTACGCTCCCCGCGACCCGGCCGCGGCCCGCAAATCGTCCAGTAAAGCCTCAACCTCCGACATGATGGCAGGGAGCAGCGGGCGCAGGACTGACCAGATTTCCTGCCTGGGCGCTTCTGCTCCCTGCGTACGTGGGGAAGGTTTTATAGTCCTTCCCCCGTACAGACCACTCCCCCTCCGCAGCCCGCGCGGCATGCCGGGTCATGCAGGGGGGCCTCCCCCTCCGGTCCCCTGTGTCTCCGGCCCCGTTCTGGATTACACCATCGCATACAAAATCCCTCCTGACCCACTTACATCTGCTGTGTTCCATAGAGTGCTGCTGAATATATTAATTCTGCCATATTTAAGAGACTTGGAATGCAGTGATGTAGAAGATGAGACCCTACAATGATTACCTACAGAGTAATAAAACTCCCCTCACTCACACTGCTTTTTGCTGTGTGCAGATTCTCCAGTGTTTTCTATGAGATGCAGATCCGCCTGCTGGTAAGAACTGACTGGAAACACTGTGATTGCAGTGTGAGTTAGGAAACAGAAGTTCTACATTACTGATCTGTTACTAAGATGTGACTCACTGTCATGAGACTGCGCCTCCTCAGTCTGTAAAGCCAGATGCATAATGGTAAATGTAGACTGCATTAGAAGAAACCTATCAAGGGGAAAATAGAAATCAAGATGGAAAACCACAGAAAACGGTGCACTGACTGACATACTTATAACCAGGACATAAAAAAGAGCCTTACATTGATTCTTAAAGGGGTCGTCTGGTTTTTTTTAAAATTTAATTAAACTCATAATGGCATAAACAATTTATGCACTTTATTGAATTTATATATGATTTACATTGTGTTTTTACATTATTTACAGTATTATGTTTACGTCTGTAGGTGATGACTTTCTGTTTGGAACGTCATCCCTTACTACTACATACACAATAGAAGCCCTGCCAGCCCCCTGACTTTCACACATGTCCAGTAGATAATTATTAAAAACATATAAATTCAATAAAGTGTATAAAGATAGTTTTTGCCACAAGAAGCCTAATTACATTAAAAAAATGAACTGGAGAATCCCTTTAAATAAGAGCCTACGCTGTTTTACAAAGGCTAAAATATTGCCAGAGTGAATCTTTAGGGCATGTCCCCACGGCACTGGTTTGTGGCCGGTTTTTCAGATGGTTTGCGGTTTTGCAGACCGTCTGAAAAACCAGCCGCAAATGACCACAATGGCTTCTATGGAAAACCCGTGCAGCAGTCCCCACTGCACAGGTTTTCCCAAAAAAGATTGAACATGCACATTCTTCTGTCCGGTTTTCGGACAGAATATGTGCATGTCAATGTAAAAGTGGAAGGCTTTTCTCTGTTCATCGTGGAGAAAATACGCCCTCCCCCGCGGCTGTGGGGACGGCACACAAACAGGACAAATCCCGGTCGGATAAACCGACCGGTATTTGTCCTATGCCGTGGGGACATGCCCTTACTGGTAGGTAGTGTATAAAGAGGGTGATAACAGAGTGTCATGAATGCTGTGCAAGAACCCTGAAAAGATGATGTAAATAGTATATCAGACATGACATATTTTGGAATAATTCACTATTAGGCTTCAATGACAAAGATGTGTAACAAAAACTATTGTTTTTTTCTGAAGGGTTGTAAGGTAGAACCTTATAATTTTATTTGATGAATTTAAGACACTTGAGTCTCTACAACAGACGGCTTAGACTTAAAGAGGTTTTGCCACAATCTCATTTAATACCTTTTGCATCCAGCTCTTCAGCTCTGTGTGCTCGGAAGGAGGCGTGTGTGATTTGTTTGAATTGCATATCATGTGACCCAGCAGGATGACATCACCAGGCCTTTCCTCTCTCTAATCAAAGAAAAGTCTGTTTATATATAAAGCTGTGAGTAGCTCAGAGGTAAAGTTTTTATTTCACAGCACAAGGGTCCTTGGTTCAAATCCCTGCAGGAACCGAACCTGTGGATTTTTTTTTTTTCTCTTTATCAATGCACATACCTCATTGAGGTTTCTTTTATTAATTTATTTGCACCGTTTGACTAATTACTAAGGAGTACAGGGGACCGGAGTAGAATGACAGCACCTGGGGTTTGAACACTCAGTAGCTGCCTGAGAGGAGAAGTGATGTATGAGCATGTCTGACCAGGACTGAGGAGCTCTCAGTCCTGGTCGTATCCCATGGAGACGAGCTGTAAACTATGGATCACTAAAGGAGCAGCTAAAACAAAAACGGTCCAGAATTTTTAAAAATGATGAAAGGTGAAAATGTTTATTATTTAGTTTGCAAGTTTCCCACATCAAATTTACTTTGTAGCAAAATCCCTTTAAGGCAATCTTGGGGCTATACTGCTTAATATGAATGTTAACATACCCATCTAGGATGCTATGTGCGCTTATAAAATCAAAACTAAAAACAGAATAAAATAACCTTTGGCAGTGATGCTCGTTTTAAAGTAATTAACTTACCTGCTGCTTTTTTGTCTATCTGTTGGGTTACATATAAGTATGAATCCATAAAGCAGGCATATTGTAAAATTCATGTCATGCTGGCTCACTATCTACTTCTATTAAAGGACCACTCAGGTTTTTCTTGTTTCCCTTAGTTAAAAAAATTGTTCTAGGTGCACTGTTGTACCAGTAGTTCTGTTTACCTGCCTCTGAACACAGGATACATGACTGATGCAACAGCCTCTGTTAAGTCACATAACCTGCACTCTGGTTGGCTAAAAGAGACTGTGCTTTCAATGCTGACAGGAAGTCAGTGTCTCTATGCATTCCTATGCGACTCACTTTGAACCTCCCATAGGAATGTAGGGAGAGACTCACTTCTGAGTGACATCACCATGCTGTTTGTTTCAGATACTGTGGCAGGAGTGAGAAATCCTGTATTCAGCTGCTGGTAAGCAAAAATTACTGCCATTAATGTACACTGACAAGCAAAACAGGAACAATGTTTTGAACTTTGTAGTCTGCACAACTAATCATATGCTAAATAGTTTCAAGCCAACTGTATGTATAAGATAGCCAAGATTATTGTCTGTAAAATGATGGCAGTCTCACGATCAGAGCTGTAGTGGATGGTGAAATATGAGCCAAAAAGTCACAAGTTCAGAACATTGCTACCCTTTTGCTTGTCAATGTTTACCTAGAAACAATTTCTTATGAACTAAAGTAATAAAAAAAAGCCTGAAGTGCCTAGTGGTCCTAAGTGGTCCTGTTCTACCTTGATATACTCTGTGACTATGTAGTCACAGAAGTAAATTTATCTGGACCCATTTTTAAATCTTCGAGAACATTTAAAGGGGTTTTGCCACGAAGTAAAATTGACGTGGGAAGTTTGTAAATGAAATAATAAACATTTTTACCATTCATTATTATTAAAAATTCTGCACCGTTTTTGTTTTAGCTGCTCCTTTAGTGATCAGTTTACAGCTCGTCTCCAGGGGATACGTCCAGGGCTGAGAGCTTCTCAGTCCTGGTTGCACTTGCTCAGACATCACCTCTCCTCTCAGGCAACTACTGTGTTCACCCCAGGTGCGGTCATTCTACTCCTTTCCTCTATATTCCTTAGTAATTAGTCAAACAGTGCAAATAAATGAACAAAAAAGAAACCTAAATCAGGTATGTGCATTGATAAAGAGAAATGAAAGCCACAGGTTTGGTTCCTGCAGGGATTAGGACCAAGGACCCTTGTGCCTGGAGGCAAAAGTTTTACCTCTGAGCCACAATGTAACTACTCATAGCTCTTTACATAAACTGACCTTTCTTTGACTACAGAGAGGAAGGCCTGGTGACGTCATCCTGCTGGGTCACATGATATGCAATTCAAACAAATCACACACGCCCCTTCTGAGCACACAGAGCTGAATACAGGAGGTATGAAATGAGATCGTGGCAAAACCCCTTTAAGGTTACAACCAAAAGCAGATGGCTTTGGTTGATTGCACTTTAAATCTGACCAGTTTTGTAATACTTGTTTGTGTTTGTGCATTTAAAACAAAATGTGTGAACATAAAAGCTGCTTTGTGTGGTCTTACCCTAACAGAAACATTAGATGGATGACAAGCAAAATCTTTTTTTTCTCTGTTATTCAGCCCTGTTGTTTTTACATTAAACTTAGGGAAGCGTTTGCATTTACATCCCCATTAATCAAATGCTATCTGTTAGCCTCCACTCCGTTGTATTGCAGACAGCAGCATGCTGCATTATTCTACTCTGTACAAAAATGTCACTGAAGAATTGGATTCAAATGGAAGGCATTTGTAATACTTTCTGATTCAGTCAATTTAAAAGGAAAGCCCAACATGAGGGTAAGCAAAGCCTAAACTGGTCAAGTAGAGCTTATACAGTACATACACTAGAATTAAGCCCGTGTAGACATAAAAATGCCATAATCAGACGCTACAATATTCCCACTTTAATCCACTACACTTTTTAACCTATATGATTTGTAAAACTCCAGGTATTTTAATGCCATAATTGTATCACTATCTGATTTGCAATTATGGTTCTTCTGCCTATCAACCCTGGTGGTTTACCGCTGTCAACGCGGAGCACACAAGATTGTGCCTGACTGTCCGCCAGTTACTTGCTGCAGTTTTCATTGTGAATGGACAATGACATATAATTATGTGGATGAACTACTGGCAGCACTGAACCACCAATGAAGACAAGCAAAGGCATTGTCCTTACATGCTCATCACTAGGGGCTAACATACAGCCTGAAATTCATAAGAGTTGGTAAATGTAGAAGACCTATTATAATGGGGTAGAGTATCATTTCTATTGCTCTCTGACAAATATATACAATCATGAGAAAAATAAAGTACACCGTTGGATTCAACAGTTTGACATATCACTACATAATAAAAAGAAAAACATTTGACCCCTAAAAGGTCTTAAAATTAAGTAAATACATTTTCAAATGCACAGCCACACATAAGATATAGCAAAAATAAACTCAAAAACTTAACAGATAATTCACCATGATATCATAGTACTGAAATTTATTTTAAAGGGGTTGTCTCACCATGCTGTTTCACAGAGCCACAGTCAGCTTCAAACTTACACTTCCTGGTCACGCTGTGGGTGGTTCTATAACAGTGATTGGCGTATCAGCTTTGCTATTCCTAGTGGAGCCTGTTACATTAAAATGACTGCAGGAGATTTGTGAAATGTAGTGCACAAAGCTCTAAGGGCATGTCCACACGGCACGGGTTTTCGGCCGGTTTTTCAGACTGTTTGAGTACAATGGGGCGCTATGGAAAACCCGTGCAGCATTCCCCACTGCACGGGTTTTCCACCCGGCAGTTTTTCTGCCCGTGTGCCGCCCGCAAAACATTGTACCTGCACATTCTTCCATCCGATTTTCGGAAGGAATCTGTGCAAGTCAATGTGATGGGGGAGGGCTATTCTCCGCTCATCGCAGAGAAAAGCCGTCCTCCCTGCGGCCGTGGGGACGGACGCAACACAGGGCAAATACCGGTCGGATTAACCGACCGGTATTTGTCCCTTGCCGTGTGAACGCATCCTAAGGGTTAATACTAACTTAGGAAAACAACTTCATTGTTAATCAAAAGAAACAGCAGGGTATGACATATCTTGGTCAGATGGCAGCTTGGAGCAATGAGAGAGGAGAAAGAGCAGAGAGAGGTGGTCTGTAACCAAGAGAAATCTTCTTTATTTCCTGAAAAAAGCTAAATCAAGACAGCAATGTATTTGGTAGTAGTCTGTATTTACCTTTCCCTAAATGTTAAAAGCTAACCAATGTGTTGAGAAAACACCTTTAACTTTTTAAAAGCTTTTCAAAGGCCTTTGAAGGAACAGATAACACGGAAAGCAGTGATTTCACAATCAAGCTAAACTTTGCTACATTTATATTTATTTCACAAAAATGAAGCCAAAATGGAGAAGCCATGTGTAAAAAACTAAGTTAACCCCATGAATCAATAGTATATAAAACCACCTTTAGCAGCAATAACTTGAAGTAATCATTTTTGTACAGCTTTATCAGACTCTCATAGTTCTGGAAGAATTTGGCTGACTAATTCTTATAAAATTGGTTCAGTTAATTGAGGTTTGTGGGCATTCATTAATGCATTTTAGTTGGGTTGAGGTCTGCACTTTGTTGTAGATTTGCATTTGTGTCTGTGATCACTGTTCTTTTATATTACCAAGTTTCAGACAATCTTTAGCTTCTGAGTAGATGGCCTCACATTTGACCCAAGAATACTTTAGCATACAGGAAAGTTCATGGTTGACTCATTGTCTGCAAGTCCTTTGGGTGCAGAACAAGCCCAAATCATCAGCCATTTGCCATCATGCTTGTCAGTAGGTACAAGGTGTGTATGCAGATATGCTGTGTTTGATTTTTATCAACAAGGCCCTTTGGTCAGTTCAGTTTGGCTCATCTGTCCAAAGGACATTGTTTCAAAAGTTATGTAGTTTGTTCAGATGCAATTCTGCAAACTTAAGCTGTGATGGCATGTTCTTTTTAGAAAAAAAGATTAAGGTGAGTTTGCTATCATGTTGACTTCGGGGAAGATTGTCAACTGTTGTCAATGTTTTCCACTTGCAAATAATTTTTCATATTGTAGAATGATGGATTTCAAATTGTTTAGAAATGGACTGATTACCCTTCCCAAACTGATGAACTGCAACAATTGCTTCTTTTATATCATTGCTGATGTTTTTCTTGATCAGCTAGCCAAGAGCATTTGATTAGCATGTGACAGGTTCTCTTTAAGTACTTTTCGGGCGTTCAGCTTAAAGAGAACCTGTAACATGGTTTATGCCCCCCTTGCTGAGGACAGCACAAGCAAGTGTCAGACCTGCTGTTTCCAGAGCTGTGTCCCTTATTCTGTAAGATGCTGTAGTTTTCAAGTATTTAGCAGTACAGGACATGTAGTACCGCACTGTACTGTAGAGAGGCTATGCTAGACCTCAATCACTGCATGCACTGCACTAATAATACAGATGTTTTTCAAGTAAACTGTAAATGATTATTAGCTGGATCATGGTCTGGGATATTGTATTTTAAAACTACATTGAACATACAATGGCCTGGGAGAAATCATTGTATGATGAAAATATTCCATCCTGAAGCCAGTGTAACTTTAGGGACCACTGTACTTCTGCTAATAAGGTAGTGCTCTTTTTCTCTGGGAGTTCTTGATTAGTCTTTCATATTTACTTTATTGAATAGCTTTTTATGCATATGAAAATTCCTGTAATAACTCCCTCTTTCTGTTTCCTTTGATTGGTCTATACTTACTGTCTATGGAGCAGTGTGCCAGCAGACAGAACCAAGCCTATTCAGCAATACTCAGGCCATGCATTAGGTCATACTGAAAATAACTTAGAATCAAATTGGATTTAAAGCATCTCGTAAAATGGCAGCCTGTGTCAGACAAATGAGCGTTATCTGTTGTCATGTTCTACTTTTACTGTAGTTAATCTTATTTTCAACCACAAGACCAAATCTTTCAATATATAAATGCAGGTTCTGCCGAGAAAATCCAATTATTTAGCATTATCCTCACTGCCGCTGTGCCTGAAAATGCACCCGAAGAGCTCACAATCCCAACACAGTGGGCATTACTGTAGATGACTTGTGCCACTTCTCCACACCTTGTATGAGCTGTGATGATGTCGTGAGCTGTGATATCTAAACCACACCACAACAGAGCAATTCACAATTTACTCAGCTGTAACTGAGAAGTCGTGAATAAGGACTTTCTCAACCAGGCTAGGAGTAGCCGGAGTGTGGAGATCTGAAGCGGACATGTGTATTCACACGTCAGCTTGTGGAAACCAACACGTTACGGCTCATGAGTGTCAGCCATTTAAAGACACTTGAATCGCTGCCTGGAAATAGAAATACCTTCAGCAAATGAGGCACAGAGAGATGGGTGCGAAGAAACACTTTGCATCCATTAAACCTACAGACAGTTCCTACTCCCTTCTACATCAACTCTTCTCCCTCCTCCTTCATCCCTCTCTGCTCCACATCACGTCTCCGCTTCACTTCATCAGCCCTGACAGAACCTTGAAAGACACATGCGGGAGGTTTAATTAAAAGCCGGTCGATTTGACGAACAATCAGATGAGGTCACTCTAGGTTTTTCTGTTTTATCCTCTTGAGATTCATCTGTTATTTTACTGTTTTCCTCATTTTATTCTGGTGTGGGGATGGGTAAATATAAGGAGAGAATACATTGTTTATTATTGATGCATTGCCTTCCACATTTCATCCATTTGGAATCATTTTGAAGTATTAAGACGTGAGAGGATGTAGGAGAGGAAGCATTGTTGAGAAAGGGAATCAAGATTGTTCGTGGAAAACCTAGGCAGGCATGACTTACTTGCCAACCCTCCTGGAATGACCAAAAGAATTGTGTAAAAAAGGGGAAATCTCACGAACAAGCCAACAAGTCTCCCGGGTCGCAACAAATCTCCCGTTCCTTTACTTCTCTTCATTTCACCAGTATCAGGAGCAGGGCCGGACTGGGAATAAAAATCAGCCCTGGCACTAAGCCCCCAGCAGCCCACATACAATATCCGCTTAAAAAATGTCCCTTGTTCTCGCACCTCGCCACTGTCTAAAATAAACTACACTATAAAGCTGCTTTTACACGGTGTTTTGGTGCATTTTTTATGTGTTTTTGGTGCGTTTTTGTGCAGAAAGGCAGAGCAGTTAATGCTGAACATTTCTGCACAAAAAAAACGCATCAAAAAATGCACCAAAACCGCTCCGTGTGAGAGCCCCCTACACACAAGCAAGAAAGAAACAGTGGTGCAGAGAAACCCCTCATCACAGAGTCAGGTGTGCACTTGCTTTACAATCTGGGACAAGCCCACACTGACACTACATAAGCACCAACATAACCTACAACCCCACCAATCACATCCCCAGTAGTCAGGTCACCATCACATGAATACAGCACTGACTCAACACAGAAGTAAACTTACCCCTGACAGCAGGGACTCACAGGAGACGTCATCTCTGATGGGAGTTGTCTTCTTCTCCTTTTCTTCTTCTGGCCCAAACCTCCATGATGTCTTCCCTGATGAGTCGTTCCCTTCCATTTCTTTCTCCGTCCAGTACAGCATGCAGTGTCCTCTTCTAGTGGTCACTACTCGTCCCTGTAGAATCTACAACACATACGTCTTAGACTCCTCTCTTTTCCAGCACTTTCCTATCAATTCCCCAAACAGCGTATGTTAGACCCTAAAAATTAGAAATTAAAAAATGTCAGATAAGTGGCATGTAAATGGGTAGACCCCCCATTAGCTAGGTAAACAGGGCCTTCCTCCATTAATTTGGTAGGTAGACAGGGCATACCCCAGTAACTAGCCAGGTAGCAAGGGATGTCCCCATTAACTAGCCAGGTTAGCTGGGGCTGTCCCCAGTAATCAGCCAGGTACGGCCAGGGGCAGTAATTAGCAGTCAGGGCCAGTAAGTAGGCAGGCAGGGGCAGTCTATAGCTAGGCAGGGCCAGGGGGTATTTAGCCAGGCAGGGCCAGGGGGTATATAGCCAGGAAGGGCCAGGGGGTATATAGCCAGGAAGGGCCAGGGGGTATATAGCCAGGAAGGGCCAGGGAGTATATAGCCAGGCAGGGCCAGGGGGTATTTAGCCAGGCAGGGCCAGGGGGTATTTAGCCAGGCAGGGCCAGGGGGTATATAGCCAGGCAGGGCCAGGGGGTATATAGCCAGGCAGGGCCAGGGGTATATAGGCAGGCAGGGCCAGGGGTATGCAGGCAGGGCCAGGGGTATTTAGCCAGGCAGGGCAAGGGGTATATAGCCAGGCAGGGCCAGGGGTATATAGCCAGGAAGGGCCAGGGGTATATAGCCAGGAAGGGCCAGGGGTATATAGCTATCCAGGGCCAGGGGGATATAGCCAGGCAGGGCCAGGGGTATATAGCTAGGCAGGGGCCAGGGGGATATAGCCAGGCAGGAGTATATAGCTAGACAGGGGCAAGGGGTATATAGCTAGCCAGGGCCAGGGGGATATAGCCAGGCAGGGCCAGGAGGATATAGCCAGGCAGGGCCAGGGGAATATAGCCAGGCAGGGCCAGGGGGATATAGCCAGGCAGGGCCAGGAGTATATAGCTAGGCAGGGGCCAGGGGGATATAGCCAGGCAGGGGCCAGGGGGATATAGCCAGGCAGGGGCAGGGGGATATAGCCAGGCAGGGGCCAGGGGGATATAGCTAGGCAGGGGCCAGGGGGATATAGCTAGGCAGGGGCCAGGGGGATATAGGCAGGGGCCAGGGGGATATAGCCAGGCAGGGGCAATGGCGAAATAGCAAGCCAGGGCCAGGGGGATATAGCCAGGCAGGAGTATATAACTAGGCAGGGGCCAGGGGGATATAGCTAGCCAGGGCCAGGGGGATATAGCCAGGCAGGAGTATATAGCTAGGCAGGGGCCAGGGGGATATAGCTAGCCAGGGCCAGGAGGATATAGCCAGGCAGGAGTATATAGCTAGGCAGGGGCCAGGGGAATATAGCTGGCCAGGGGGATATAGCCAGGCAGGAGTATATAGCTAGGCAGGGGCCAGGGGGATATAGCCAGGCAGGAGTATATAGCTAGGCAGGGGCCAGGGGGATATAGCTAGGCAGGGGCCAGGGGGATATAGCTAGGCAGGGGCCAGGGGGATATAGCTAGGCAGGGGCCAGGGGGATATAGCTAGGCAGGGGCCAGGGGGATATAGCTAGGCAGGGGCCAGGGGGATATAGCCAGGCAGGAGTATATAGCTAGGCAGGGGCCAGAGGTATATAGCCAGCCAGGGCCAGGGGGATATAGCCAGGCAGGGGCCAGGGGGGTATAGAGGTCCAGGCAGGGGCAGTAAGTAGTTAAAAAAAAATTAAAGATGTTACTCACCTGATGTCTTTCCCTCCTCTTCTCCACGTCCGTCCGGAGCGGCCGCTCACTCCCGGGTGCGGGCCGCGGAGCAGGCGCGCGATGACGTCATCACATCGCGCGCCTGACCCGCGGCCTCCTGGGAGCTGAGCAGACGGGATCAATAGATCCCAGATGCTCAGCCTCGGCTGCTGCTTGCACCGCGCAGTGCAGGCGGCGGCCGTGATGGCTGTATGGCTGGGTCAGTGACCCGGCCGTGCAGCGAGGGGGGCCTCTCGGCCCCCTGCCACAGGGGTCCGGTCGCATATGCGACCATTGCGGCCCCTGTGCGTGCGCCGGCACACGGCGCCCGCCGGGGGGGGGGGGAAACACCGCCCCCCTCGGTGGGTGCTCCGAGCCGGCCCTGCGGCCCGGACCCCAGCGGCCCGCCGGGCAAGTGCCCGGTTTGCCCTATGGGCAGTCCGGGCCTGATCAGGAGGTTAGGTTCCTGCCAGAAATAAAGAGAAGTGCAGAAGCAGAAAAGCTAAGCAGTGTAACCACAGTGCTCCTTTTCCCATCTCAGATGTTTTAACCCATTGCCGACATTATGTCATAATGCATGTAAGGTCCTACTCAGTAAGTCCACTACATAGGAGCTGGCTCCATTCCCTGCTCTTTAACTTTTTAGATGCCATAGTGAGGGAGGAGGGCGATTACTCCCAATTGACTCCGCTCTTCTCCTCACTGGAAGGCATGTAATCGTTTCTTTTACTTCCTGCCTCAGATAGGAAGTAATAGAACCAACATCTTGGTACACCTTTCTGCATTATTTATCACTACTCACAAAAAGTTAGGGATATTTGGCCTTTGCTTGAAATTTCAGGATAAACATACATTTTCTTGAAGATTTTTTGAAATGAACTAAATGACCGTCTCTTACCTTTAGAATGCACATGTCCAGCTGTTCAATGTTTCAGTACTTTCTGCACAACTTGCTGAGCTTAATAGTGAAAATCTCAACAGGTGTTTGATCCCTGAATCGCATATAAATTTAGGAGATTAATTTGAATTGGGATTTAAACAGACCTCCTCATCATGCTGTTCACATTTTCACATCATGAGACCAAGACAACACCTTACAATTGATCAACAGAACCTCGCCTTTGCAAGGCTTCAAGCAGGATGCTCTCCAACGGAAGTAGCCACTGAACTGAGAGTGTCACAAAGTGTCATCAGCAGGTTGCAGCAGAGATAAAGAGAGACTGGAAGAGTCACAGAAAGGCAAAGAAGTGGACGTCCTTTGGCTACATCACACACTGATGACCACTTCATTGTAAACAATGCCCTGCAGAATCGGATGATGAATGCACAAAACTCCAAACACATTTAAGGAGAACCTGTCACATAGATTATGCCACCTTGCTAAGGGCAGCACAAGCTAGTGTCAGACATTCTGTTTCCAGCGCTGTTTCCCTTATTCTGTAATATGCTGTAGTTTTCGTGCATTTACTGCTAACACCTGCTCATGAATAATATTTGAGTGGTAAAGGCTCTAAAACTGCTGCATCTTACAAAATAAGGGACACAGCGCTGGAAACAGCAGGTCAGACACTAGCTTGTGCTGTACTCAGTCAGGGTGGCATAACCTATGTGACAGGTTCCTTTTAAGTGAAGAGAGATGAACCCAAGTGACATGTCAGACCATTTGTAACCATTTAAGTCAGCGTGGTCTGATCTAGATCTGACCAGTATCTGATCTGGCTGGTGCATAGTGTTCTCCTTGACATCTCCAGCATCATTGGCAGCCATAATTTCTGCTCAGAGTGAATCGACTTTCATCACTGAACAGCACTTGAGGACCACCGGTTCCTCATCCAGCGTAGCTATTTCCTGGCTCTTGCAAGACGATGATGCCTGTGTCTGGTGGTGTGGTCAGGTACACTTGCCAGTTGTCTAGCACCATACAAGAAACACTGTAAACACTGTACAAGAGAAACAATTCCAATCACAAAAAGTTTGTGTTTTTTTTGTCTTTTCACATGCCTTAAAATTGGGATAAAAAGTTCTCAAAAAGTTGCATATATCCCAAAATAGTACCAATAAAAACTACACTTCGGCCTGCAAAAAATGCAGTATAAGTGGAAAAACTAAAATGTTATTGTCGCAAAAAATGGAGCAGCAGCACAAATTTAAGAGATAGAGAATGTTTTTATTTTTTTAAATGTACTAAAACATAACGAAAACCCTACATGTGTGGTATCATTGGAATTGTATCGACAGAATACAGATAACACATTATTTATACTGAGGAGTGAATGACATAAAAAAATAACCCCCACAAACATGAGTTAATACCTGTTCTAGGGCACCTACTTGTGGCACAATTTCTTCATTCCAGCAATAGTACCCCTATCCCTACGACAGATGACGGTAAGCCAGTCCATATGTTCTATTAGTTGTTATGTCACTAGCAGTCCAACAAATGTCCTCTACAGCTCAGATCATGGTTACCTACCAAAATCTGCTCTCATTTGGGGTTTTTGCAAAGGAGTGGTCTGTAGAATGGAGGAGTCTGGTCTGTGCTCTGTATACAGGGTTGGTTTTGTCTGTGTTCTGTATATAGAGGAATCTACAGTATTCTGTGGTTGGTATATAAGGACATTTTGGCTTGATCTATATACAGGAGGGATTGGTCTGGGGTCTGTAGCTTAGGGTTCTAGTCAGAAGTCTCTATACAAGGGAGTTTGGTTTGGGGCCTGTATACAGGGAAAGTCTGGTGTGAGATCTGGATCATAAGAGGAACTTGCCTGGGTCTGTACCTTTATTTAGGGACTCCTGGTGTGAAGTCTGTATTCATTTCAAGATCTGCTGAGGGAGTTGTATGTGCTATTTGTGATTCAAATGCCATAGTATGGTGTGCTCTATATCAATAGGCAGGGCAGAAAAAAAATGTGTTGTAGTTCCCATCTTCAGAATCTCCCTTGTTTCCCTTTTATACAAGCTTGTATGATTATATAGTCATCCGGTTTTCTACTCTTGGACACAAGGGGGACATGTATTGTAGATAGCATTAATGCTTTTTTGCAGGTTTCCATGTCGTTTGATCGCTCTTTTTGCTGATGGTGTACTACTGATATTGGAGTGTGTGTATATGTACCACAGCCATGCCAGTGTACACTGGTGTTCACATTGTGTTTTTTTCAGAGATGTTTTTTTTGTGCAGAACTATACGTTGCATTCGGCATATTTTGCTTTTAACTCATATAGGGAGGAGTGGATGCCTCCATTTTGGTTTTCTGCCCCCGCCCATCTCCACAGGTTACTAGAC
The DNA here is from genome assembly GCA_025379985.1 of Phyllomedusa bahiana. Taxonomy (NCBI): domain Eukaryota; kingdom Metazoa; phylum Chordata; class Amphibia; order Anura; family Hylidae; genus Phyllomedusa; species Phyllomedusa bahiana. The sequence continues at coordinate 44,303 of JAODAL010008827.1, read as the reverse complement.
CAGTGCGGTGTGCTTATGAAGCTGGTGTTTTTTTCTCTCTGGATTATGGAGGGCGGATGACCCAATTGAGAAGTCTGAATTGGACTCAAAAGAGAGGTAGGAATAGTATAGGACCATCCGCATTTGGGGTCCCGTTGAAAGTCGGGGATGGCTTAAACATTTTTGATCAAAACATGTGAACTAAGAACCTCAACGTTTTTTTCATGTATTGTAGATAGCATTAATGCTTTTTTGCAGGTTTCCATGTCCAAAAAGAGGCACCTCCACGTGCGTTTTAAGACACATTAAATCAGTGTAAATTGCACCTGCATGAACAAACCTGTCAAAAATCTAGCATGTGGTTTACCTTGCATAATATAATTGATGCGCCTAGTCTAGGCACATTTCATAATTTAGACGCATAGTATATCATTGTTAGCTTATTTAATGCACCTACAATAGGCATATTCAAATGTGTCGTGCCTGGCGTTTAATGTGCCTAGTTTTGGTGCATTACAGTTCCTTTATATAGAAAATAGGGCATCAACAGTTTTTTTTTTTACCTTAAAATACACCAAAACAATGGTGCAGTCATTTGGACATGTCACGCAAGGGGTCTTACTGATGTTGCTATTTAATGGAATAGGGAGTTGTTATAACATGCACAACCTCTTTTTGAAAGAAAGCAGGAATGGTTTTCTAATCCTGCATAAACCAGGACTGGGACAAGTTATTCTGGTGTCCTAAGCAAATAAGGAACATAATATTCCACCATATAAAATTTAGCCCCATCCATGTCTCATTGCTCCTCCTTTCTACCTGGGATGAACTGCCGGTCTAGGCGGTTTCCTACGTTCGCCTACCGGTCATCCCGGCCTTATGTACAAGCCTATGAAATACTTAGTTGAGAGGCAAATTAAGAGAGTATGTAAGTATTTTAACCTGGTTGTCTAAAGTTGTCATTACCTAAATAGTGGCTGTTCATTAGTGGTCCTTTATACCTTACCTTCCAGTGGTCCTGATCTTTCACAGCTCATACTAGACTATAACACCTTTTATTCCAGTTTATGTAAAGGCATAGCTTTTTACTGCATTAGTGTATCAGCAAAAAAACTATTTGTATGTGTTTTTGTGTTACAATTAGTGACGTCACTGTGCCCCTGTGTGCTTTATCCAAGTCCCCAGCATGTGGATGCTTTCTAAGAACTTACCATGAGGTTTGATTTTGTAGTCCAGAAACCACAACAGACCTTCAAGGCATTGGTGCTGTGCAGCCATTATTGGAGGCCACAGGACACAAATGGACCTGCAGATTGAGCTTTTAATCACTGTAATTGGATTAAGTGAGTATAAATTCAAAATATCTTACATTACTAGGTGGACTATTAGGACAATGACTTCTGAAACACATGTAGTGTGAGCCATCATTTATACAGAAGAGCAAGAGGAAGAGAGGAACTTTCAGACCGAACCAGCACAATTTTTAACCTAAGTATAGCTAAATAAATTATTTCAAACAGACGGTCACTGCCACCCCTTTGTTCTGCTGACTTGGGAGAGTATTATGGTAAAACTCCATGGATCATAGTTGGATGCACAATCATCCATCAATATGAAATTTCGGATAGCGCCTTCACGAAATTGGACTATGGAGAGATAGACAAGAGGTAGTAATTATGCCAAGATGTATAGGACTAGGGCCCTGGCACTATATTTGGCTGTCAGATAAAAAGTGCGATGTTCAATTTGCTTTCTTTCTTGCCGCTGACGGTTACATGCCGGAGGCGGCATACAAAACACTGGTACGTTAGTGCACACTGGCACAATGCAGTGACATTACCATGTTCACTTGCATATTGCGGCTGACAACACAGGCCACACTTAGGAAAAGGTCTGTGCTCCTTTCATCATTGATGTTATTCACTGTATTGTGTTAGGGCTTAAAAGGTATTGCTATGTTTGGAAATTAGAGGGTATGTTACTGGGTTTCATATTACTATGTGGGAGCTCTAAGAGGGCACTTTTAAAGGGGTTTTGCCACGATGTAATGTTGACGTGGGATCCTCCAAAATGGGTATTTAATCACTTTTCTAAATACGTGATTACAAAAAGTGAAGCCTCTGAGAACTACAGCATTGCTCAGTCTCCCAAAGTTTCCTGACAGTTTACATTAGACACGACCAGGACACTGACAGGAGCTGATCTGGCGTGTTTGCACTTCTTATCTGATGACAGGGAACATGAAGGAGCTTGCAAGGGGCTGGGGAGAAAGTGCAGTGTATGAGTGTCTGCTGTATAGAGAATCCACTGGTTGTAATGTAATTATTTGAGTGAACATTGCAGATGCTCCCTGCTTCCTCGCTCTCCGCTTACCTCCCTTCCTCTCCCCCATATGAGGCTGCATGCTTAGTTTATCTTCTCTCCTGAGCAGATAAGAGGTAAGGAACTCACTTCTTGGCAAAACCCCTTTAATATGTTTGGGCTTATTTTGTTATTTTGAGACTCTATTACTGTAGGTGGCACTGTTACTACAATCGAGGGCTCTTAGGTGGATTTATTATTTTGTTGGAGGGACTGAGTGGGCACATATACTTAATGTATGGAGAGCACATTGTTACTCTGAAGTGGCACTGGGGAAGAATACTACTGTGTTTGGGGCACGTTTACTGTGTTGCGACACTAAGCAACCTCTGTTACTGTGGTGATGCAACAGATGGCTCTATGACTGCATAGCTCAAAGACCGGGAACTATTATAACAAAGACATCTGTTTTGTGTTTTCTCTTTGTTGTTTTATTTTTAGGAGATGGGGTAATTGTGGCTCTAAATAATTTCCAAAGTACAATATTTTGGGGCACTTTAATTCACAGCAGGTATAATAATTTGGGGTCCTGAGGTAACAGTAAGTACAGTAATGAAACAGTATAATGGTACAGTTATTTGGTGGCAGTGTTAAAGGTTTGTATAGAGGTGGGAAAAATATAGGGAAGGGGCAACAAAAGTGAGGAGCCAATGATATCTGAACAGCAAAGCAAACTCTGCCGTTGGCATAGCGGTCTGGATCAGATGAAGAGGAAAAGGGAAAATGAATATCTCCAATCAGAGAAGATGTCACCAGTGAATCACTGGATTTAACTGCACTGTAATAACATATATGGTCTGCAGAGAACCTGTGCAGCTGGTATCTATCCCATTATGGTCTCTGTATGGGGATAATTTTGATCTTTGTATAGTGTATTTTTAATTTTTTCACAGTATGGTAATATTATTTAGACTCTAGTGGTAATATATGGTCATAATATGGCATTATTATTTGGCCACGACATAGTGATATCACATAGAGCTGTATGGCTGTATTTATAGGCACACTATTATACACAGATTAGCTTTTACAGCAAATTATTTAAAGGCAATATACTGCTGAGCCAGTTTATCCAGGATGAATGGATGGAATATAAAATATCTTTTTATAGTAATATAGCTTTAGTTGCTTATATTTTGCTCAAAACTGCAACCAGCACATTAATTTCTTTAACTTTTTTTCTGCACATGCAGTTTAGAAATGATGCAGTATTTTGCCACAGTCCATATTAACATAGCCATACCTTTCATTTGCATAATTACATGCACACCTATTGCTCAAACTCCACCTCTTACTACTTCAGACTATGCGCCTTGGTAATTTTGCAGGATGACACCTCTTGTTACAGTAATTATTACATTTTGTAAATATATAGTAAAGAGTTGCATGAATTTGTCTCTCTTCAAAAATATAGATTTGTAACAAAATTTAGATTTGTCTAGTCTCAAATGCAATTTTTTTCCTGTGTTTCAAGTCCCAACCATAACTTTAACCCTAAATTGGGAATAATATTAGGGATTTTACAAACAAAGGATACTTTGCTCGCACGGCAGATATATTCGCCGCTTCGGTTCCCACTTTCTGTGTATCCTCAGATGTCCTGGTTACCAGCAACAACACAATCGTAAAGTAATGGAAATCCAAGGCTTCCTTTAAAATGTAACAACATTTTTTATTGTATCCAAAAGATAAAAACGTAACAGAGTGGCAACTTAGTGATACACAGGTAGATGACAAGTCCTGCTACTAGCTTACGCATTTCAAGTCCATATCAAACTCTCGATCACAACTACCTAGCACCTGTGATGTAAGAACATCCAGCCGGACCAATACACATATGGTAAAATTCATTATGCATTGCAGTGGAGGGAGAAAGAGAAGGAGAAGGGGTGGTGGGAAAACGAGGGGGGGAGGGTGGGGTGGGGAGGAAGGGAAAGGATGTACCCATAGAAAATTAAAAAGTAGGTTAGCAGGAATATGTGAGCAATATAAATAAAGAGACATCACGGGCTTCTGGGGCTACTATACACTTTCTAGAGGTAAACAATGGTGAGTTGCAAACGTTTTGCCTTTTTGGTTTAGAAAGGCTTAATGCACCGAAAGAGAAAGAGATTGGAGTTATGTAGTGAGACATAGAGAAACATATTGGACTTTAGAGATGGACACACACATTCCTAGAGGTCTAAATTTTTGCAATGATCTCATGTATTTCTATTAAGATATGTTATAAAATACATTACATATATTGATGATGTTATCTTTCCTTATCTCTAATTTTTCTCTTTACTTCCTTCTCTTTCCTTTTATTCCCCTTCCTCCCCATTCTCCTCTTCCTCCTCACCCTCCTTTCCCCATCTATCACCCCCTTCTTTTTCTCTCTTTCTTCTTCTCCTTCTCTTTCTCCCTCTTCCACAATACAGAATGAATTTTACCATATGTGTATTGGTCCCGCCGATTTTCTTAACCAAGTATGTCACATGTGCTAGGTAGCTGTGATCAAGAGTCTGATATGGACTAGAAACACGTGAGCTAGCGGCAGGACTTGTCATCTCCCTGTGTGTCACTAAGCTGCCACTCTGTTACGTTTTTGCCTTTTGGATACAATAAAGAAGTTGTTACATTTTAAAGCATAAGGGAATTTAGTCATCTTTACGGTTAACTTACATTTCTGCGGTGATTCTGGGTCCACCAGCAACAACGCTCCAGCATTACTTTTGGTCTAATGTGCCATGGGACCAGAAGTGATGACAGAGTGGTGTCACAGTAGAACCTGTACGTGCTTCAGAAGAGAACTCCAAAAAGACCAAAAACCTCAATTTAGGATTATGGTTAATTTTCTGGCAATTTATTCCAAAATTCGATTTGGGTTGATCCAAATTGAAGTGTTTGGATTTGGGTCAACTTTGATTTTCACCCTAATTCAAAGTGTAACACTATTATGGTTTTTAGACATTCCTAGTAGTGTTTGCTTTAAAACAAGATATGCAATTTTCAAAAACCCTAGAAAAGCATATGGACATCATAGTCGTGGTTCTCCCTGCCTCTCTCTATGAGCTGTAGCAGTGAGCTTCTACAAAGAGATGTTTCATACAGTATATGTCAAGAATACCACAAATCTCTACTGATTTATAGAGAACATTATTGTTAGGTCTATTGCGCTTGCTTGATCATTGGCATTGAACAAGATAAGTAGAAGTTTATATGAGACATTTGACTACTAGTTTTGTTGCTTTTGCATTTTTTTCTCTCCTAATATATACCTACTGATAATTATTACTGTTTTTCCTCAAATATTAGTGCTATGGCTATGCAGCCTTAGAGGATAGGAAAGAGAACCCCTGTATGGATATCATAGAGGAGATTTCTCCATTTAGGAGTTCATGAGACATTGGACTCCCGGTTTTGTTTATTTGGCATTTTTTTCTCTCTCTAATATATACCTACTGATAATTATCACTGTTTTTCCTCAAATATTAATGCTATGGCTATGCAGCCTTAGAGGATAGGAAAGAGAACCCCTGTATGGATATCATAGAGGAGATTTCTCCATTTAGGAGTTCATGAGACATTTGACTACCAGTTTTGTTGCTTTTGCATTTTTTTCTCTCCTAATATATACCTACTGATAATTATCACTGTTTTTCCTCAAATATTAATGCTATGGCTATGTAGCCTTAAAGGATAGGAAAGAGAACCCCTGTATGGATATCATAGAGGAGATTTCTCCATTTAGGAGTTCATGAGACATTTGACTACCAGTTTTGTTGCTTTTGCATTTTTTTCTCTCCTAATATATACCTACTGATAATTATTACTGTTTTTCCTCAAATATTAATGCTATGGCTATGTAGCCTTAAAGGATAGGCAAGAGAACCCCTGTATGGATATCATAGAGGAGATTTCTCCATTTAGAAGCCAAAATGTCAGTGCAGCTCCCACTTTGGAGGACCAGTCCATCCTTGCATTAAATGGATGGCTATTTATTTAGTTGGCATAAAAAGTAACCTTTCACCTTCAGTGTAGAGGAAATTACTGGACAGGCTTCCCAGAATGAAAACAACTAATTGCCAAGGGTTAGAGATACCAGACTCAAGGCAATCAGCTAATCTTTATGCCAGCTTAGCTTTGAAAAGGGGTTGTCTTGGTGAGAGGGGAAGTGGTGTCTTCCTAATCATAGCACAAATCTAAAGGAATTGCATGACTTGAATACAAATGTACCACATCTACATCTGATAATCCCAGAGAAGTTAAGAGATAGAAGGCTAAAATAAAGATATACCAGGATTCAACATTTCTGCTGAAATGTGCATATTCTGCTTACATGTCATCTCTTATTGCCAGATGGCAATATAAATATTTAACATAATATGTTTCATTGTGTGAAACACGTCGCATTGTGTTCTTTTGCTTTTCATTTGTAATCCATAAAAGACATGTACTTACCAAGCCTCAAATGGGAAGCGCCTGCTGTGAATGTAATCAAATGTTAAAATATAATTTTTTATGTTGGCAATCTGGAATTTTTACAAGACTAAACCCTAAATAAAATCTTGTTATTTCATGACTTTTAGAGAATTGTTCCCACTTTGACATAGGAAGTAACTGTAAAACAATGCTCTAGAGCAGGGGAGTCAAACTGAAATAAACAGTCGGCAAAAATTAAAAAGTCGTGTGCCAACCTTGTGTTTCTACCTGTGAGCTCCTCTTATTTTATCAGTTATCTCACTGTTTGAGTTGTTTCTCCTGAAATCTGGTCTCTTCTCTGCTCTATGCAGAGGGTAGAGCCTGAGTGAGAACAGTGTAATGACAGCTCCAGGCTTCTTCCTCTTCTCCTTTTTACACTGCCCGGCCATTACTTGCGGGCCAAATATACACTCACCGGCCACTTTATTAGGTACACCTGTCCAACTGCTCGTTAACACTTAATTTCTAATCAGCCAATCACATGGCGGCAACTCAGTGCATTTAGGCATGTAGACATGGTCAAGATAATCTCCTGCAGTTCAAACCGAGCATCAGTATGGGGAAGAAAGGTGATTTGAGTGCCTTTGAACGTGGCATGGTTGTTGGTGCCAGAAGGGCTGGTCTGAGTATTTCAGAAACTGCTGATCTCCTGGGATTTTCACGCACAACCATCTCTAGGGTTTACAGAGAATGGTCCGAAAAAGAAAAAACATCCAGTGAGCGGCAGTCCTGTGGGCGGAAATGCCTTGTTGATGCCAGAGGTCAAAGGAGAATGGGCAGACTGGTTCGAGCTGATAGAAAGGCAACAGTAACTCAAATAGCCACCCGTTACAACCAAGGTAGGCAGAAGAGCATCTCTGAACGCACAGTACGGCGAACTTTGAGGCAGATGGGCTACAGCAGCAGAAGACCACACCGGGTGCCACTCCTTTCAGCTAAGAACAGGAAACTGAGGCTCCAATTTGCCCAAGCTCATCGAAATTGGACAGTAGAAGATTGGAAAAACGTTGCCTGGTCTGATGAGTCTCGATTTCTGCTGCGACATTCGGATGGTAGGGTCAGAATTTGGCGTCAACAACATGAAAGCATGGATCCATCCTGCCTTGTATCAACGGTTCAGGCTGGTGGTGGTGGTGTCATGGTGTGGGGAATATTTTCTTGGCACTCTTTGGGCCCCTTGGTACCAATTGAGCATCGTTGCAACACCTTGTTGAATCTATGCCACGAAGAATTGAGGCAGTTCTGAAGGCAAAAGGGGGTCCAACCCGTTACTAGCATGGTGTACCTAATAAAGTGGCCGGTGAGTGTATTTACACTGCAGGCCATATTTGGTCCACAGGCCTGAGTTTGACAGCCCTGCTCTAGAGTATGAATAGTTGGTAGGTGGGAAGAATGGTTTTAGGCTCTGTATACATTAATATTTCACTTCTGTTTATAATGAATATGGTTCTGGCAAAAAAATGATAGACAAATTGGGGGAGATTTACCTAGACTGGCATCTTACACGCCTGTCTATAAATACACTGGACTAAGATGGCTGTCTTATTTTCTCAAATAGCAGAATATCAGATTCCCATTTAATAACTGTGACATAGCGGTATACACTATGATGGCCCCAAAAGATGTGAATGCTAACTGAAGCCAACTGATGGCATTTTCCTTTAGAAAAATACCATTAAAATCAATGGGACCATTAACAATGCATTCTATTTGTTTTTCTGTAAGATCAATAGAACAGAATAATGTAGAGCAAATGTCTCTGAACACAGCCTGATCCATGCAAGTACAACTTGCAGCCCAGGGGCCACATTTGGTCATTAGGGAGACCTACAGCTTGATGAGCAGTGATAATCCAAGCCATCTTCTTGGCTCACGTAATGCAGTCTTTCAGAAGAAACTGAAAAAGAATTAGGAATTATATATTAATAACGCTTAAGTATTTATATACTAAACAATAGCAAAAAATAAGTCCATGGCAACCTTTAATACTAGCTCAGTCCATGCTGTTTCCCTGACTCATTCTTCTCTGTGTTAGTGTGGCTCATCTCCAGTTTGTCTTCCCCTGTAAATGCTTTCCTATTCTGTCTTAAGCACAGCAGCCGAGGATATTTTTCTGTCCAATTACTTTTCCTTACAGTTATATCTGACCCATTAAGTAGCCTTATACATAACTGGGGATTTAGACCAAGCCAGAAACTTCTCCTGCAGATAGGTGTTGTCTCCCATTAGTGCAGACCAGGGTTCTGGGGTTCTGGCTAGCTGGGTAAAAGGTATTTTATGTAGTTTTAATGGGTAAAGTTTTTCCTTAAAGACAGCATTATAATGGTTTAGGGAAATATAGCCCATGTAGTGATGCCTGGGAGAAGAAAATATATAAATAAGCTCTAGGAAAAAAGCTATGTCTCTGGTTCCACTTATTGGAGTTCCCATAAATCCTTAGTCATGTTTCAGTACTCTTTTATTGATGAGGTTTTTACTGAACAGGAAGTTACCCCTAACAACGCCACCAGTGACATGACTGTCTTGCATATTTACATATTAAGTTTTCTCAGGGGGCATTGGATGATCTGTTAGGCAATGTTCACACGGCTTATTGCCGACGTAATTGCGGGGACGGATTTCGCCCCGCATTTACGCCGGCTGCCGTGCAGCGAGGGCAGGGCAGGGGAACGGCAGCTCGAACTGTGGATTACCGTAATGCTTGGGACTGATTTCAGCCGTATTGGAGCGCAAATAAGGCACTCAATACGGCTGAAATCAGTCCCAAAATAAGCCGTGTGAATGAGCCCTAAGTCTCCCTACACCTTTATGATGCTCTCTTCAAGGGAACATTTGACTGCCTAGAACTCTGTCCTACCACTGCACAGATGTCTCCACCCATTACTAGACACTATATTGGTTGTAATACATTTAGAAAACATACAGTATATCTCTCCTTCCTCCTATATCTCTGTTATATCTATCTACCACAATGTTCTGCAAACAATTTGACTAAGATCCCCCCATAGTCCTTTTCTTCCATATTCCTATTCAAGACATTTTTTATGCTGCACCGTTCTCTACAATGCACTACCCAAGACAATTAAGTTCATTCCAATTTTTTAGGCAGGCCTATCACACTTCTTAATGTTTTCTGTTTTCACTCTTCTCATTCTAAGTTATTCCCCAGGACCTGATGCCTTCATTTGGCAGTGATATAGATTCTATACTCTTGTTCGTAGGGCCCTCACTCCTGTTTTGAATTGTTATAAATTAAAGGGGTTGTCTGGCTACAAGGATTGCTTTTTATGGTAAAGATCTCCCAAAAACAAGTCACTTTGAAATATGTGTCCATTAACAGTTTTCTACCTATTCCTAGATATCCTCAGGTCATTATAGCTACAGACCTGTTTGATCTCTTCCAATAGGCTTCCAGAACCAGTTGCTATAGCTACAGACCTGTTTTCCTTAGCAGCTCGTCATAGCAGGACAGTAGAAACCAGTAAAGCCGGTAAACACGCCCATGAATTCAAAAATAAAACTGAGAAAACAGGACTAAGGTAAGATGAATTGATGTAGTGAGACAACCCCTTTAAGTAGCCTACAATGTCCAATTTTTCATGTACTTTTAACTTCTCAATTGAAAAGAGGTGCATAATATGTTGGTGCTATATGTGTCTTCTTGCAATTTCATGCTGATATGTGGACAGTAATATACAGGCTATTAGTGAGCATTAATTGTTACATCATATATTCATTACCAGCACCGCTCTTCAAAGTCTTGTGAACCGTGAACTGCTACTAATTCATTTTGTACGCAGCTATTATAATTCTTCCAAAAGCTTTAAACATTCCCAATATTCCTGATCTCTATATAAAAAAAATTGTTGTGACAAGGGCAAAGGTTAGCCATGGTGCCGTTAAATCAATTATTTCAGACTAAAAGGGATGTTTTAATGCTCCAGTACACCTAGAATTGAAATCATAAAATTTAAGTAAATAGTCTTAATTATACTATCTTCTGCTTTTTTAGTATATCCTGAAGTTGTTCAGCTACTACCATAGATGTCGTCTTAGTTATAGACTACAGACAAATTCTATGTAGTCATATCCTACCATCAAGCTCCTTCCATGCCTCTCAATGTTCCTGTGTTTTAGGTGATTGTCCCACGCAGCAGGCCACCAGTGAGGCCTTAAATTGATGTTTCTGGGAGGTCTTCAGTGAATGTAGGTCGACCTTAAAAAGTCCCAAGACATTCAATAGCTTTTGTGCTCTAGTCCTTCATTGCTATATAGGCCAAAAGGCTTTTTAGCAGCCAACCACAATCCAGTTTTCATTTTAATAGCTAATTTAAGACAGTAAAAGAAAATATCTAATTGGTTGTTGTTAGGCTTAGTGATCATGTTCATTTTAAGACAACTATGTGCGCAGGTAAGAAGAACCGAAATAAGAAGGAATGACTACAAAACAGGTATATAGAGTATTTCCACAACACGAAAATCAATGTAAATGTTAAAGGGGTTTTGCCACAATATCATTTCATACCTCCTGCATCCAGCTCTTCAGCTCTGTGTGCACAGAAGGGGGCATGTGTGATTTGTTTGAATTGCATATCATGTAACCCAGCAGGGTGATATCACCAGGCCTTTCATCTCTCTTGTCAAAGAAAGGTCTGGTTATGTAAAGCATTGTGAGTAACTGAGAGGTAAAGTTTTTGCCTCCAGGCACAAGGGTCCTCGGTTCCAATCCCTGCAGGAACCAAACCTGTGGATTTTATTTCTCTTTATCAATGCACATACCTCATTGAGGTTTCTTTTTTATTTATTTGCACTGTTTGACTAAATACTGAGGAATACAGAGGACAGGAGTAGAGTGAAAGCACCCAGGGTTTGAACACTCAGTACCTGCCGGAGAGGAAAGGTGATGTATGAGCATGTGCGACCAGGAGTGAGGAGCTCTCAGCCCTGGTCATATCCCCTGGAGATGAGCTGTAAACAATGGATCACTAAAGGAGCAGCTAAGACAAAAACGGTGCAGAATTTTTAGTAATAATAAATGGTGAAAATGTTTGTTATTTCATTTACAAGTTTCCCACGTCAATTTTACTTCGTGGCAAAACCCATTTAAGAATGTTTGTAGTGTATTAATAATTGCTAGAGTTCTATAGTAGACTGTAGAGTTGTATGGACAGCATTTTTATTGAGTTGTTTGTAAGTAAAACATGTATAAATTGGACATACTGATGTCAAAACATGTTGAATATACAGATAAGCCTCATTTCCAACTCTGTTAGAAGCTGTTACAGGAGACAAATGTTACATAAGTTGTTGAGTTAGCTGAGAGAACGAGCATGGGTTATTTATAATGGCTAAGTAAAACATTGTGTCTGAGAATGGGCAGCACTGTAACTTTCAATGGGCAACTTTGTGTGTTAGAGCACTGTAGCTATCAATGGGAGGGCATTGTGGCTGACAGTGGAGGGCATTGTGGCTGAATACTGGGCATTGAATGCTGGAGCATTGTGATCAGATTTGGATGGTCATTGTTGGCAAGAAGGTGGGCGTTTTACTGTATATCTTACTGTATGGGTACAGTGGTGTAGACTGGAAATGTGTCGGACACACTGCAGCTTGTATCTTATGGGGCCACATTGTGGCTTTATGATGTGCAGACATTAGACTGTGATTTACACTGTAGAGAAAAGGTGTTCACATTCACATTCAAGTAAAGCAGGTTGTATTAAGCCACACACATATTAAAAGGTAGAAAGCTGATTAAAAACCAACTGGTATGGCTCTTACCCTATAAGAATTGACTGTCATATGGGTTGGATCCTCATAAGTTCTAGTGTCCACAATAATATCTACAGCTTCCAACTGCTGTGAATCTACATGCAAAGGGGCCAAGAGCAATTTCTGCATATTGAGCCACTGGTTGGAGAACACTGGTAAAAGGAGATGGCACTATATAGCAGATATGCTCTGACTGACACTATACAAGCCACTGCTGAATTTCTAAGAAATTCATGGTATTTAATCAGAAAATGTAATTGTTCTTCAGTAGCTGAGGTATTTTATGCTGTATTGATGTATCTATTTTACATGGTCATTTAAATTAGCAATATCTAATATTCTTATAATGTACAGTAGAGATATATAAGATTATATTGTAAGTATATGTATAAATTGCTTATACGTACACATAGAGGTCGCATTTTCACAACATGATAAATCATATGATCAAGGGTTATCTGACCTGTAGAGTACAGTAAATCTTGACTTTCACGAATCTTAGGTATTTGATTCGGGAAATTCTTGCTGTTCACCTGGTAGAACGCACAGGGCTTGTTATTAACAACATTATTAAAACTCTTGTAAAAACTCATTAACAACCCACCAAAACCTAGGCTGAAACCCACCAGGATTTATCAAGTTATAAACACACTCTTACAACTGCATCCTGGGATACGTCTGATGTTGTTGCCTTCAATTTTATGCCCAACGGGAAGCCCTAGATATGTGTTCTTGAAAGATTATCAGCAAACAACATCTGTGAAGAAGTCTTACTTTTTCCCAATTAAAGGAATCTCTGCCTGTGGTGGAATCCCTTGTGATGTTAACAACTTTGTGAACTATTCCATCACATTTTTGTCTAACAGCAGCATTTGCTTGCAAAGTAGATTATGGAATATTCCCTCTTTTTCCGTAACTTGCCTTCTTCTAGAATAATACTTTAAAGAGTTATGAATGTTATTTTTCTACCTTGCATTGAAGACTGTCAATATGTCCTCTGTTCAAGGTAATTTTATTGTATATTATAAAAAATTGTATTTGAGACAGTGTACACACAGTGGTTCCTCAACTTACAATGGTCTCAGGATACAATAATTTTAACATAGAGTTCAAAAAGGGTCTGGATGCATTTCTAGAGTGTAATAATATAACAAGTTAGAGTGACTAGGATTCTGGAGAAGGATCCAGGGATTTATTCTGTTTGCCAGATTGGAGTCGGGAAGAAATTTTTCTCTGAAAATGAGAACAACTGGCTTCTACCTCATTGGGGTTTTTTTCTTCCTATGGATCAACACTTTAGCACAATAGACTGAACTGGATAGACATCTGTCTTTTTTCAGCCTTGCAAACTATGTAACTACGTAACTATACAATGTTACAGACACTGCTAATCTGCATCACGTGACTGAATGGAAGATTCTTGTGTACTTATTTTTGGATACTGTAAAAAAGACTGTAAAAAATATAATGAACATTTCACTTGTAAAACCTCTGTATTAGTGAAGTGCATGCAGTGATTTGCGGTCTAGCAGCTCTTCTCTACATTACAGTGCAGTACTACATGTTCTGCCAGGATGAGAAGCTCTTTTTGGCACCAGATGAGGGCCCCATTTTCTTTCTTTCTGGTACATTCTGTATAAAATACATGACCCAAAGAAGCTCATATCTTTCACGTTCCAACGAGGTAGAACGCCGGGTAAATAGTGCATCCTCTTTGGTCACCGTGGGCAAGGATGGTATAGCAGTAGAGACCACGCCAGGGAGCAGAGTCTAAAGTTCCCCTGGTCTTCACCAGAGGTGAACAGACTTTGCTGCAGGGAACCCCGAGATAATTACCCCTGATGTGGCTACCAGTGGTGACAGCTGACATTCAGGACAAGGGACTCCAGGTACTGGCAGAGATGACTGAACACAACAAGTATAGCCGTAGATGGATAGCAGGTTCCAGGCAGGTAACTGACAGGTACTGTGTCAGGATAAGAGCAATACATAGGGGGACTGGTGCAATGGCAGGAATAGCAGTAACACACAGGTGACGCAGGGTTAACTCAGGTATACTGGGCTAGCAGCAGCTACATAGCAAACAGGGGTCTGGTTCTATGAGGTACATCAATGAACTGACACTGAAGCAGGGACAGGATGTTCCATTTAACACAAGGGGTCACAGGTCATTGGCCGGGTAACTGGGACAAGTCCCTTTAAATTACCAAGGACTACATGCACGCCCTAAGTGGCATGCGTGCACCCAGGGAAAGCCACAGAGGTCGGATGTGTGCAGGATCGTGAGCAGCAGCAGGAGCGAGGACAGGTTACCAAGCCACCGCGACTCCCGCCTCAACGGTGACAGAAGCAGGGGCACGGACATGACCACAGTCCCAGGCAGGTGCCACGGTGTGAGCTGTGACAACACATTCATTAGAGAAAGTGATATCCAGTTGATATTTCTGATGTTATATGTAAGGTCTTTTTTTATCTATCTTAGTTAATGGCTTCATTTTCTTACATCCTTGTTGTGCATTAGGTTGGGTGACATCGGGGGGTTCAGAACCAGCTCCTGTTTTCCACAGAGTTATGCTTTTAACATAAAATGATTTCAACATACAATAGGTGTCCTATAACCAATTAACATTGGGCCTTATTTATGAAAACTGTCTAAGCGTAAGACGGCCCTTGTTTCACTTAGCAACCAATTAGAGCTCAGCTTACATCTCTTTTACTGCTCTGGAAAAATGAAAGCTGAGCTCTGATTGGTGACAACAAAGACAGTCTTAGGCTTTGACAGTATTTATAAATGAGGACCATTGTATGTTGAGAGACCACTGTAATTTGTTTTGTGTTTCTCCATGAACTGGGTGGATACAATGGGCCTGAAAACTGGTGCAGCCCTGTTTGAAAATATAGCAATCAGGTGCACTCCAAAATTGGGTGCATTATCGGGTCCCCACGTCATTTTGTAATGCGCCTGAAATCAGGTGGCGTGCTGGAGAAGTGCCGCACTACAACCGTACGAATCTACACATTTATAGTTTCAGTATGGCAAATCCAGGCCATTACTGCTGGAACAGGTAGAGCACTTTGAAAGGGGTTTACCTGAGCCAGAATTGTCGCTTTGTAGCTAGAAAGCGCTAAATCTATGACCTGCAGTCGGATAGGTTAATAGATTCAGGCACATTCTAAGCAACTAATGCACGCAAAAAATCATACATGTCACCCTTGGTGCCCAGTGGAAGGGCTTCTGCCATAATACCAATAAAGAAAAAATACATGATGACTTGTACAATTATGGTATGTTCTTTTCAGACAATTGTAATCTTGCTATATAACATATAATGGTAATAGAGATACGACATCTAGAAGCAAGCATTTACATGTTCTGAGCAGTTAAGCACACCATTTTGGTTGGGCAAGGCCTTCTTCAGGTCTACCAAAAGTTATGGGCTGCAGGGTATGAGATAAGCATATGGACACTTCCACATGGTTTGTCTCATACCCAGAACCCATAACTTTTGGTTACCCAATGAAGGCTTTGCTTGTTCAAAACATTGTGCTTAACTGCCAGGAATGTGAAAATGCTTACTTCTAACCATTACAGAGAGTCATGTTGTATATCAAAATTACAGTTTTCTGTATATATTCATACCATGGTTGTAAAAATCATCAAGGATTACCATGGATTTGTTTATCATTTGTTAACCAGTTTTTAGGGGGTTTGCCACTGCACATACTGACTCTGTCAGCACTGACTGGACAATGTCGAAGGTGATGATACACCTCCCCAATGGGTGACACCCAGCTGACAGATTTGTAATGAAGGAACTAAAGCAGAACCATATAACATAGAGATCTAAGGAAAAAATGCTCCAAAATTGTCATATCACAGGGAACACGAGTATTTACTAAAACAGACATTTCGAGAGATGTTACAGGTCCACTTAATTAATAATTAGTAGATTTAACAGGACTGTGAAGAATTGCATAAAATTCAAATTATTGCTGCTCATATACTGTGCTCAATGCTGGAATGATTATTCTTTCTGGAATTTTTTGCATAAATGAATAACTGATTGCTATTAGTTTGGTTCATGTCCCTACACACTCCCACACGCAATGTTGGGAGATGACCATTTGACAAAAGACAATTGTAAAGCCCAATTGTCAATTTAATCATAAATATTCAAAAGGAAAAAAAGGGTAACCACATATTTGAGAGTTATGACAAATATATTCCACAATAATTTCAAGTGGAGTATAAGTATTTCCTTACACGTCTCTCTTACACTCTTACACGTACCATATGGTGGCATCATCTTGTCACCAATGCTCTTACACGTACCATATAGTGGCATCATCTTTTCACTAATACTATTACACGTACCTTATAGTGGCATCATCTTGTCACTAATGCTCTTACACATACCCTATAGTGGCATCATCTTGTCACTAATACTATTACACGTACCTTATAGTGGAATCATCTTGTCACTAATGCTCTTACACGTACCCTATAGTGGCATCATCTTTTCACTAATACTATTACACGTACCTTATAGTGGCATTTTCTTGTCACTAATGCTCTTACACATACCCTATAGTGGCATCATCTTGTCACTAATACTATTACACGTACTTTATAGTGGAATCATCTTGTCACTAATACTATTACACGTACCTTATAGTGGCATCATCTTGTCACTAATACTATTACACGTACCTTATAGTGGAATCATCTTGTCACTAATGTCCTTACACGTACCCTATAGTGTCATCATCTTGTCACTAATGCTCTTACATGTACCCTAAAGTGTCATCATCTTATCACTAATGCTCTTACACGTACCCTATAGTGGCATCATCTTGTCACTAATGCTCTTACATGTACCCTAAAGTGTCATCATCTTGTCATTAATACTCTTACACGTACCATATGGTGGCATCATCTTGTCATTAATACTCTTACACGTACCATATGGTGGCATCATCTTGTCACTAATACTCTTACACGTACCCTATAGTGGCATCATCTTGTCACTAATACTCTTACAAGTACCATATGGTGGCATAATCTTGTCACTAATACTCTTACACGTACCCTTTAGTGTCATCGTCTTGTCACTAATACCCTTACACGAACCCTATAGTGTCATCATCTTATCACTAATGCTCTTACACGTACCCTATAGTGGCATCATCTTCTCACTAATGCTCTTACACGTACCCTATAGTGGCATCATCTTGTCACTAATACTCTTACATGTACCCTATAGTGGCATTATCTTGTCACTAATACTCTTACACGTACCATATGGTGGCATCATCTTGTCACTAATACTCTTACACGTACCCTTTAGTGTCATCATCTTATCACTAATGCACTTACACATACCCTATAGTGACATCATCTTGTCACTAATGCTCTTAACTTACCCTATAGTGTCATCATCTTATCACTAATGCTCTTACACATACCCTATAGTGGCATTATCTTGTCACTAATGCTCTTACACGTACCCTATAGTGGCATTATCTTGTCACTAATACTCTTACACGTACCCTATAGTGTCATCATCTTATCACTAATACTATTACACGTACCCAATAGTGGCAATATCTTATCAGTAATACTCTTACACGAACCATATAGTGGCATTATCTTGTCATTAATGTAGCATTCTAATGGAATTTCCACAAAATAAGTAAAATTCTAACAATGAAAAGCACGTCGTATGGGCAACAAGGAAAGTCTTAGACATAGACCGTTTTCATACATGACCCCCTTAGAGTCTATTTTTACAGACAGATGCATATGCCGTTCATTTCTATGTGGCTCTAGATGCAGATTATTGTTAAAAAATCACATACAAATGTTTTGGGTGTGTTTTATACAAATTAATAGTAAATTTCCAAATATTTTCCTTGTGGAATACGATCAAAAAATGAACATGTTTAAGGCAAAAACTGACCCCTGGAAATATGTGTTGTATGAACTATTCATTGAGGTCAATGGAAATGGTTTACTTTCAGTTTTAGACAAGTTATCCAAGACGTAATTTGCGTGGACTTGAAATACTCATCTTGTGGACATAGCCCAAGAATGATCAGTTGTTAACATACCCTTGTACTGCTGAAACATAAGGCTTTGTGCAGTGTCTAGGAAATGGCCAAAATACAACAGCCAGCAGGTGATATTTTATACTATTGAATATATATAAAATGAAAATAATTGCTCTGAGCTACTTTTACTTCATTTGACATTGTAACATACTAGGAGCCATATAAAACCATTGAATGTAATTGTAACTAACAACACAAATGAAAATGTTGTTTTCAGTTTGTTTCCATTTTGGCCAAGGTGGCCACCGATCTTCAGATTTTTGAGCCCAAAATGATTTCACTGTCCAAGCAAAAAACGGAGCAGATGGAACTTTAATTTTTTTTTAGAGCAGCAATTCCGTTGGCCAGCATCTGCATCAATCTTTGCTTGCAGTCTTTAGCTAAAGGAAATATTGTGTCCGCACTAAATGAATGACTTGGTCTGTCCAATTAGCTTTTATGCGTTTAGCCAAATTAGCCATGGATACTGTCATTCCCAGATTGGGCAAAATAACACTTTATCTTGTTTATCCTTTTTTATGCTTTTATTTGTGTTTTAATGTCATTTGGTCTACTGTGACCTGGAGCGCAGACACCAGGTAAAAATGGTGGATGCTGGTAATGATCTTGTTTTAGTGGGAACTTACAGTGGGACATGACAACTGCCCCTAGAGAGCAGCACCATTTTTCAACATCATGTCATGGTGTAACTATTAGTCAAACATGGAGACAAAGCTTGTAAGCGCTAAAGTCATTTAAGAACGTATCATTTAGAGTTTTGTGTCCCCTGATGATAGTGAATTAAAGGTGCAAGTCAATTATAGCTTTTCATCACAGTCTGTCCTTGCTTTCTGCTCACTTAAGCAGTACGCTCAGGGTCTAAAGTGAATCTCAGCTTTTCCTTCGGATGCTCTGGAACAGTCATAAAGCTTATTATAAAAAATAGGATGATCATAATGCAAAGCTAGGAATGGTAAGCCTTTCTAATTAAAGTCACAAAATTCAGAAAGAACAAGTTACGGCAACACTGCCCAGATTTGTCCTCTGTGATGTGTTTTGGCACAGTTTTAATTAAACCGTTTTGCTTATGTAAGGTACACAGGTATCTGAATGCGGATGAGGCAGAAAAGTTCATCAAGAAGTTTCTTTTTCAGGGTCTACATAAACAGATTTTCACTGCTTGCAATACATTCATAAAGCTTATTAGAAAAATGAAATCTTCTTAATGCAAAATTAGAAATGATAAGCCTTTCTTATTAAAGTCAGAAAATGTGGAATATGAAAAGCAATAATTAATGCAGCATAACCCATATTTGTTTCTCATAATACCCTCAGGACTAAATAATTTTTGATTCAGACTCCAATTGACTTATGTATTGATTGCAATGATATCTTCATGAAAGTGTATCCCAACAAAATAACAATGTTTTAGGGAATAAAATAATTAGTACATTAAAGGGGTTGTCTCACTACAAGGATTGCTTTTTATGTTAAAGATCTTGCAAAAACAAGTCACTTTGTAATATATGTTCATTAACAGTCTCCTACCTACTCCTAGATATCCCCTCTTGTATGGGCTTCATCAGCTCCTCAGGTCACTATAGCTACAGACCTGTTTGATCTATCCTGATAGGTTGCCAGCACTGGTCGCTATAGCTACAGACCTAGCTTCTACTGCAGACTAGTAGAAGCCAGTAAACACGCCCCTGATTTCAAAGTGAAACCATATGAAAGAAAATAGGACTGAGGTAAGATGAATCAATGTAGTGAGACAACCCCTTTAAAGAGAAATTCTTCTTGAAACACACTTTACAGAAAACTTGTGGCCGTGCTGTTCTTCAGTTATTTCATCTAGAATTCGTGCACTGAATCTGTCAGCTGGGTGTTGCCAAATGGGGGTATGTCACTTCACAGTGGGACATTGGCCAGTTAGGGCTGACTAATCAGTGTGTGTAGAGACACTCTGTTTTCCAAACTGGACTGGTAATACCTATCTGACTGATTCAGTAATATATTTCTAGAAGCTGTAACAGAGGAACAAAGCAAAACATAGTTATAAAAGAAGATGCTCCTGAATTGTGACTTCCAAGGGAAAAAAAAAACATATTTCCTAAAAGACACAAGTCAAAATATGTCACAGGTCCTCCTTAAAGTACTTGAAATTCATTGATTTTTACATGAATAAATCCCACAGATTCTTATATGATGTCCATTTTGATCAACGTGAACCATATGAAATCTTAGGTAGCTCCATCCCTCAGCTGGTTATACCAAAAATCTATATTCACAGAATAAAGAGAATGATATACCCCATTCAGGTCCCCTCCTGTTGGCCAGAGTGGGGAACCGTTGAGAAACCAGCTGATCATCAAGTAGCCTTCCTTCCAAAAAAAGGGTTGTTTTATTGAGACAATGTGAGCAGCTATGCAGCTGGGCAGTCAACGGAATTAAGAGAATTCACAGGTCAGTGTGATCAAAATAATAAAATTTAGAAATTGTACTCTTTTTAATATTAAGTGTGAAATTTATTCATGTAAACGTAAATTGAACGATAGGTTGACTTTATTTCTGATGATTTTATATTAATGTCTAAAATGATCCTTACTGGAAGGGCACCAAAAAATTAAAATAGGCATCTGGAATGGCTTTACTGGCTCTACAGTATTTAATTAATTCCTAATTTTCAGTTAGGGGTTGTATTATCATCACAAATTCAATATTATAATGGTTTCACTCCCCTTATAAGCACAAGTTGTTTCAGTAACACAGATGTATCAAATATAAATTTGACAGATAACACACTATATCACAACACAGAAATGTTTTTAATTTTTTCAATGCTTTTTATCAACTTTTGTTGTGATCTGTGAAGAGATAATATGGAAAGCCATGATATCACCATAATATTAAACTTTGCTAAATCTGGAGTGTTAGTGCTAGAGTGTTTGTCAGTTGATGGCACAGTTGGTAGAATTTGATCAACCGGTCATTGGTAGGCTAAGTTCACACGGCTAATTGCAGGGCATACAGTACTCCCCGCAATTACGCTGGGTGTTCGGGAGCTCACGACGATCAGCGCGTACTCCCGCGGTGCAGGGGGGCCGGCAGCCCGCCAGCCCCATAGACTGTTGTTAAGCGCCGTGAATAAATGACATGTCACTTATCTCCCTGCGCGTACAATACGATCGTATTGTACGCCCGGGCAGAGGAGGCATAATCCATAGTTCTCTAATGACTGGGGCATATTTCGCTTGTATTAGAGCGCAACATGCCGCGAAATACGTGGCATAATGCGCCCAAATTTAAGCCGTGTGAACATAGCCTTAGAATACAAGCTGTCCAAAATCGTGTCTGTAGTCTGCTGGCAGTACCTGCCATAATGTGATGAGGAATTCTGTTTCTTTGCAATCCTTGTTGCTATTCTATTATTGAAATTGCTGTTCATTGCTTAAATGAGCAATTCTGCTAAAACATTATATAATAGCATTTCTCCTAATGCACTGTCTTAATATAGAATGGTTTCTAAGCAAATCTTTACTTTTTTTTAAGGATTTTTTAGTGTTTCAACAAATGTTGATTTTACCTCCTGCAAATATTCAAGATTACCTGCACAGAACAAAAAAACCTACAAAAAAACAACTTTCATATTTGTGAAGAGTCTGTAAAAGACAAGCAGAAAACTGTGCAAGCTCTGTATCATCCAGTTTGTTTTACTGATTTAAAACAATATTGTATTATTTGGGAGGAAAAGGCATAAACTACTGCTGAATCTTGACCAACAAAGTCTAATGTGAAAATAATTGATTACATTTTAAAAGAATTGACTGCTTCAATTATAAATATAACATCAAAAAGCTAGTACACCCTGTTCTATAATAAAAAAAAAATCTGGTCTATAGAAGGATTAGTTAGATACAGCCTAAGATGAACAACATTGCCCAACAGATTCCATTGTGTCATTATTTTATTTTTTTAATGAATACTAAGCTGTGATGAAATGAAATATAATTTGATCCAGCGATCACTAGATCATGAAAGGTCAGGAGAAACAAATGCTCCGTCAGATAGGAAGTGAGTCGCAGCATGCGTTCAAAGGCCCTATCATCAATTTTCACAGACACCTTGGAGATCCAGACAATGAGGGCTGTAGTTAGAGAGAGGTGTGCCACAGCGGTGTCGGGATTTCATAAAGAATTATGGAATAACCATATGTCACAGGCACTCCCCGATTTCATATTTTTAAATATGAAAGTGCCCCACATGCATAGTTGTTACTCCCTCGCTTGTAGGACCTACGGGCAGGGAGAAATGGAAACTGTAACTAGGAACAGAGCAGCAACTCAGTGTTTGGTGTGAAGGGAGTGTGACATGGGATGTGCCACCTGGGCCCAGGGTTGTCTCCATTGGGAAAGGGGTTGTGTTGAGTGCACCCGGAGCTTTCAGAACCTGCAGGCTGCATTCACCCCCTATGTATGCCCAGCACAAGGCCAAGCTAATGTAACAAACACATCTCCCTGCTTCTTTTGTCTGTAAACATACACACATCCGTATTTACACCTCTGACCAGTATATGTATAGCTGTATCCCTGTGTAAGTATTGT
The DNA here is from genome assembly GCA_025379985.1 of Phyllomedusa bahiana. Lineage (NCBI taxonomy): Eukaryota > Metazoa > Chordata > Amphibia > Anura > Hylidae > Phyllomedusa > Phyllomedusa bahiana. The sequence continues at coordinate 21,036 of JAODAL010008827.1, read as the reverse complement.
TTGTCTAGGGCGTTCACAAGGCGATTAAATTGATAAAGTTTGATTCTGAGCTGGTATGTTGTCTTGATCGCCCCGATCCCACGTGTCTGTTTTTCTCGGTCTCTAACATCTCAGTACCCAAGGCAGGTTCCTGGCCTGGCTATGAGTCTGTTATGGACCAGGCTTATAACTGACAAGCAATTGGTGGAAGTCTACTGGGCTGGAAGAGTTCTATTTCACCGGTGTGGGTAAATAGATCTCTCCTAGCCATTCAGGGTTATGTGCGAGTGGGGTATGTATACAGATGTAGCAAAACTATACTTGACAGATAATGCACCATGATTTTCACTGCAGTTTCATTCAAACTGCACTGGATTGATGACGATAGCTGTACTCAAAGAAGAATAAAATACGTAATACATCAACCCTTGATATTATAAATTACTGGACAAGTTCAAAGAAGGTATACTTTTCATGATATTAGATATATATTAGATATCTGTATATATATATACAGATGTAGCAAAGCTTGACAGATAAGGTACCATGATATGATGCCACAGAATGATGGCTCAAATTTCAATACCATTCAGTGGCTTTTGTTTAGAGATAAGAGCAGAAAACATAAAAAGCCGTGATATCACTTTTAACCTAAATATATATTGAGTGGGTTAAATAAGTATTGAACACGTCACCAATTTTTTAAGTAAATATAATTCTAAAGGTGCTATTGATATGAAATTCTAACCAGATATGGTTAACAACCCATCCAATCCACACAGGCAAGTAAATCAAACTATAGATGACTATAAATTAAGTTTTGTTTAATCATGAGAAATGACACAGGGAAAAAGTATTTAACACATGAATAAAGAGAGATGCAAAAAGCCATGGAAAGTCATGACACCAGCTTAAATCTATCAGGAATTAGAAAGCAATCGTGTCACTGAGTGAGAAATAATATCAGCTGGTTCAACTGATGGCCTATAAAAAGGTGTCTCATTTCCAAAGTGCCACAAAAGAAACATCTCATGATGGGTAAAACCAGTAATCTGTCTTAAGAGCTTCACAATATGATTGTTGCAAAACATACTGATGGCATTAGTTACAGAAGAATTTCTAAAATACTGAAGGTTCCAGTGAGCACTGTTGGAGCCATAATCTGGAAATGGAAAGAACATAATTTCACTGTAATTCGGCAATGACTAGGTACTTCCCATAAGATTTCAGACAGAAGAATGAAAAGAATTATCAGAAGAGGTATCCAAGAGTAAAAGATCACCTGTGGAGAGCTACAGAAAGACCTGGATTCTGCAGGTGCAATTGTTTCAAAGAAAACAATAAGTAATGCACTCAATCTCCATGACCTGTATGCACGTTTAATACGCAAGACTGAATTGCTGAAAAAAAGCATGTTTACAGTTTGATTAACAACATTTAGAGTGACATGTATGAATGCGGCTGTACCAGATGACTCCACAAAAGTACTGAGACAGTTTTGATAAAAATTTGCTGCCATCTACTGGGATGATAAGGATGAAATAAGGGTGGACATTACAGCAAGACAATGATCCCAAACACACAGCCAAAGAAATTGGTTTCAGTGAGAGAAAATAAAGCTGCTAGAATGGCCTAGCCAATCACCTGAACTGAATCAAATAGAAAATCTATGGAAAGAACTAAATCTTAGAGTTCATAGTGGAGCCCGAGGAACCTTGCAGATTTCAAAAGTGTTTGTGTGGAAAAATGGGCTAAAATCCCACCTGAGCAATGTGCGAGACGAGTTCTTATGAACCTCATACAGACATCTGAACATAACAAACTGGCCTCCGAATATAAATTTCTGGGTTGCACCAATCCTTGCCCACGAATAGCTGTTGCTTTTTTTTTCTATATTTTATCTTTAAATGATGATATACCAGCTTAATTCTTAGGATGGTCTAAAGTCCAAAAGGTGAATTCTGGGAGATGAGTTTTCGTTGTAAAAGATCTAGCTATTCTTGAAAATAGGGTCATTTCTAAGCACAAATGAAGGCATCTACATGCACAACAAAGTTAGGGATATTTGGCTTTTGGTTGAAATTTTAGTATGAACAAAGAAAAAAATTATTGAATTAAATAAACAAAATCTCTTACCTTTAGAATGCACATATCCAACTATTAAGTGTTTCAGTGCTTTTTGCACAACTTGCTGATCTCTAACAAGGAGCTTTAATGCAAAATTCACAACAGGTATTTGATCCCTGAATCGCCCAATAAACTTATAGGATCAATTTTAGTTGGGATGTAAACATCATGCTCCTCATCATGCTGTTCACTTTTTGACATCATTAGACCAAGATAACACCTTAAAATTGATCAATAGTACCTCCGCATTGCGAGTCTTCAAGTAGCCTTCAAATAGACTGAAGCTTTGAGTGTCACAGAGTGTCATCAGCAGGTTGTATCAGAGATGCAGAGAGACTCAAAGAGTCACAGAAAGGCAAAGAAGTGGACAACCGATAACCATTTCATTGTAATTGTAATGCCCTGCAGAACCAGATGATGAATGCCACACAACTCCAAGCACATTTAAGGGAGGTAAAGAGGCAACCAAGTGTCACCTCAGACCATTCATAACCCTTTACATCAGTGTTGTTTCCAGAGTAGACGACCAGCAAGGGTACCTGACCACACTACCAGACACAGGCATTATCTACTTGCATGGGTCAGGGATCATCTACTCTGGATATGATACCAGTGGTCTACAGTGCTGTTCAATGATGAAAGTCGATTCACTCTGAGTAGAAATTATGGCCACCAACGATGCTGGAGATGTCAAGAAGAGAGCTATGCTCTAGTCAGGTCAGGTATTTTTTGTGAATAGTGTGTGTAAGTTGCTCATATGTTAATTGCTAAAGGTAGACCCTCACTGCCCTTCCCATTACTCCTGGTGATTTCTTACAATACGCCTGTCCAATTCAGGAGTTTAAAATAGCCATACTACAATTGAAGAAACATTAAGCATAGTTTAAAGTAATAATACAAGAAAATGTAATTGCATGTTCCTGAAATAAACACAGGGGGTAGATGCCTGCTGATTAATTACAATCTCAGCTCAGGGGAGGGACTTAATTGTTCTTTTGTCCTACTATAGACAGGGTAAAGGGGCAGGTTCCTGCTGCTGACAGTTCTCTTACAGCTAGAAACAGGGCAATAAGAAGAAGTAGGTAAATGATTGATCTCCTGGGACACATAGAGATCATTTCTGTATATATTACACAGTTTTATTTGCAGAATTAAACAAGATAGGATCAACAGAAAATAGTAGATGAGTTGAGAACAAATTGTATGCATTTTGGTTACTCTTATCCGACTAATTTCAATTTCATTTTGTTATCTGCAATCTAAAATTCACTCCATGTGACTTGTTTTAGTTTGTTTCATTCTGTCTGTGAATACACTGATCAGCAATAATACTAAACCACAAAGAAATAATTAAATAAAATTATAAATTGAGTAATTTTGACTATCTAGTTATAATGGGACCTATTAAGGAGTGGGCTACATCAATAGCAGCAAATAGTAAGTCTGGTAGATTGATGTGTTGGAAACAGGAAAAAATGTTAATGATGTAGAAACTGAGGAATTCTGATAAGAGACAAATTGTGGTAGCTAGAGGACTGGGTCAGAAAATCTCCAAAACATCAAGTCTTGTGGGGTCGTTCCAGTATTCAGTGGTTAGTACATGCCCAAAATGGTCCTAAAAAGGACAACTGGTGAACTGCCATCAGCGTCGTAATGGGTGTTCAAAGCTCATAGGCAGTGGAGATCAGACCATCTGGACAAATCTGACAGAAAAGCTTTTGTAGCATACATTGCGGGAAAAGTTAATTCACGGACGATGCTTGAAGTGTCAGTGCACATGAATAGGATGAGTAGCTCTAGACAGATCTCCCTAAAATGGGCACGTGAGCACCAGAAATGAACCATGAATATGGACAGTCGGGTATCTGTGCATCACTTACCAGGATATGAGCTGGCACCAGGATGTACCATGGGATGAAGGCAAGCTGGGCAATGTTCTGCTTAGAAACCTGGGGTTCTGGGATTGAAATGGATGATACTTTGACACATAGAAGCTAAGTAAACATTGTTGCAGGCCAAAAGCGCTTTGGTGATAGTATTCCCTAATGCAGTGGACTCTTTCAGTGGGATAATGCCTCCTGCCACACTGCAAAAAGTGTTCAGTGGAATGATAGAGACTTCAGGCTGTTAACTTGGCCTCAAAATTTCCCAAATCTCAATTCAATTGGACCTCTTGTGCAATCTGCTAAAAAAAATTGTTATCTATAGATCCCCAGCTTTTACCTGGCAGGACTTACAGGGGTTTCCTCACCAAGCAGTTTTACAGAGCCATGGCCAGTTTCAGACTCACATGTACTGTTTAGGCTATGGACGGCTCTATAGCAGTGATTGACATCTCAGCTCTGCTGTTCCTAGCTATTCCTGTTACACTGACATTGCTGCAGGAGATTTTTAAAGTGTATTATACACTACAGAGCTCTAAAGAGTGAACACTTCTCATTTAGTTAATAATAAAAGTCCATTGCTAGAGATAAGACTCTGCAGGAGGTGATTCACCATGGACGGTCTAACTGACTGATTTACAATGGCTTGGAGCAATGAAAGAGCAGGGAGAGATGGTCATAACCAAACAAACCTGTGTGCTCTAAGAGGAGATAAAATCTTTTTATCTCCTGACCAAAGCAAAAATAACAAAGTAATGTATTTGGTAACAGTCTTAATTTACCTTTCCCTACACATTAAAACAAAGACGTAACTTGATGCTCCTGGGACCTATTGCAAAAAGTGAAATGGGCCCCCAGCAACCATGTGCCACTTATGATGCTGGTATCTCCTTATGTGGCAGGAGGGCTTTTGCGACCCCTTAAACTGCAGGGCCCAGTAGCAACTGCTACCTCTGCACCACCTGTAGCTATGCCCCTGCATTAAAAGCTCAGCATTGCAGTAAGAACCCTTTCAAAGAGAACGTGTCATCAGAAGATTGTATAAATCTAGTTATATTTAAGCTAATGTTTAAGAATGTTTGGTGATGTTTTCTTTATTTGTCCATATTCTTAATTTTCCATATTAGTTTTCACACTGTCTACTAAGTCTAATAGCCTGATCCTTCTGGTCTCCTTGATATCAGCACAGGCAGGATTACAATAAATGATGACACCAATGTGTAGATAAAAAAAGGATTCATCACTCACAATAGGTGATGGTCACATCTCACCCTCCCTGCAGAGTGACTTCTTTCTAGGTCACAAAGCAGACTTAAAAACAACTCTCCCCATAGAAGTAAATGAGTCACCTTATGTTCACAGGCTTCTACGACCATGTAGCTACTGAAAAGCACAAGTTCCATTAAAAGCATCTATGGCCCCCATAATCATACACAAAAAACAGCATAAAAATCTGTAATCAGAAAATAAAATTGGCTAAAAATAAAATAAGTTACATTATCTTGTTTTTATAAGTAAGAAAAAAATATTGGTGATAAATTCCCTTTAAAGAATCTGCTGCTAACATTGTGCCAAATAAATCAGAACATCCTGTGGAGTTTGTGTATCCATAGGTCAGAGCTGTTTTGGCAGCACAAGGGGAACCTACATAGTATTAGGCAGGTGCTTTTAATGGCTGATCGGAGTGTACTGGATGATACAGTATGTCTAAGCTTACTTGATTTTATTACTCTAATGCAATAAAATCTCAATTCACTAGAACAGAAAATAATCATACTTACTAGTGGAGTCTATTGGAACGTGAGCTTTAGGTCCTGTTCTACACTTATGACTTTTAATAGACCTCCTTCAGAGAATTGTAACTCATATAGCTCAATAAATGCATAAAGTTATTTTTGGATTCGTAAATGTATTAATATATTAAAGCTTTTCTTTTGTGGTGTTGGGATCACTTTAAGAAAAAACCCGAGAGCAAACATCAAATTCACACAGTTGATGTCATGTCGGGAAAAAGCAGATGAGGTGGGCCAAGTGTTTTTATATGCACTCAACTTGTCTGTCTTATTGACGCGCTTGTCGATGCCGTCTGAGCTCTCTTGATGTGATAGTGTCCCTCCAGCGCTGTGGAGTCTGATGGCTATAGACGGTAGTGGAAGAAGACAGGTTATTGTACACTTTGCATGAATAAAATGGCTCTTTACCATTCCTCTCACACCACCTAATCCTCTTTCACATGAAGCACCACATCTTCCTGTTTAATTCACTCTTCGAGGCTATAAAGCGGGCCATATTCCAGCAGGGACCGCGGCTGTTCGCTTTTGTTTTGTGTTTTATTTATAATACTGCATGTCATTTTCCTAGAAGTCCCCAAGATGGGAAAAGATGATGCTTAAGTTGAAAGGGATCAAACAAAAGGCAGATTCACGCCAGAGCTGACAGCTGTTACTCCAGTCTGACAGGGGAGGAGAGGAGAGAACAAGGCAATGAGACGGGAGGAGGAGATGTATGGAAAGGGCATTTGTAATGAAAGATTCGTCCAGGTGATAAATTATCTGGAGTGGTCTTAGAGTATTCATTTTCTCACCTGAGCTTGTGACAGCGACGTGCATGGAATTGATTCTCTATGCTCCAGGACACAAATAACTAATGCCTGTTCCTTATTCTCACCCTAATCCCCCTGAGGGAACAGTGGTGGAACATTAGCACAAACAAGTGCCAAAAAGAGTTTGGGCTCAGAGCCGGCACTTGCAGGAAGGACTTGTGAACTTGTTGGCACTTTGCTTTGCAAACAGAAACAAGTTCTCTTGGACCAGCTTCAAGCAGTATTTCCGCTTTGGAGGTAGCAAGCAAGTTCTTTTTTCAGTAATCAACATAAAGTTCTAGTGACTGTCACTGCTGTTAAAATTCAGAAATGTACCAGATTTTACTTAGAAATTTTGATCTTTTCTGCTTGACTTGCAGTTATGAATAATTGCAATGTGATCCTTGTGACAGCATGACAATATATACTTTGGAGTGCTGGCATGAGAGCAAAGCAAGCCAAGATGCTGCAGATACCAGATTGGATGGGGAACCATATATTCGGTGTTGTGAATCTGCCCTTTGGTGTGTTAAACAGCAAGAAGAAGGACATGGGTTTTTGATTATATAATGTTGCATACTTACATGAAAGCAAAGCAAGCCAAGATGCTGCAGATACCATATTGGATGGGGAACCATATATTCGGTATTGTAAATCTGCCCTTTGGTGTGTTAAATAGCAAGAAGAAGGACATGGGTTGCTGATTATATAATGTTGCATACTTACATAGCTAATGTGATTGAAAAAGGACATATGTCCTATCAGCAAGCGGAGCGTGATATGGGGAAGGAAAGAAAACAGAGTCTTAGTTTATCTATGTTTTATGGATGGTAAAAAACGAGACATAAGGCATGGACCAGGTTACTCTTAGGCCGTGTTCACAGGGCTTTTTCCGGCCGGTTTGGGGAGCGCAATCCGGCTCCCACATCCGCCGTGAATATGGGGTGGGGCGGGGCCGGAGCGCGGCGGGGGCGCCGCTCCCCGGCCCCATAGACTTGCATTATCCACGGCGCGTATTGCGCCTGGATAATGCGCATGTCACTTTCTCCCAGCCCGGCGGATTCGCCGAGCGGAGAGGAGCGACGGAATCCACTGTTCTCTCTGAGAGCAGTGGATTACCGTCAATACTGCGACGGATTGGCGCCGTACTGTAGCGCAAATCTGGCGCGCAGTACGGCGCCAATCCGCGGCAAAATAAGCCGTGTGAACGAGGCCTTAAATGGAGAAAATTCCTTTATAATCTCTAGAGACAGACTCGGGCAGGTCCACAGGGGATCAGGGGAAATGCTTGGTGAGCACCTCAGCATGGCAGACATGGAGTTTCTTTTAAACTGCATACACACTTGGAGGAGGCAGAACGGCAGAGAGAAAAAAGCAAGAGGCAGAGTACAAGAGGGATGTACAGTAGTTATAGGGCCTGCCCCCAGAATCATCTCCACTGGTGGGCCACAGAACCAAATCCATTGGTGGTCCCCAGACTGAAATTCCACTGATGGTTCCTAGTTAACTAAGTCAGACATAGTCTAGAGAGGATCTGAGTGTATATATATATATATATATATATATATATATATATATAGAGAGATGAGAGAGAGAGAGAGAGAGAGAGAGAGAGAGAGAGAGATGCATAAACAGAAAATAAGGCTTTTTTGTAGATTATACTCTCCCTGTTACCCTTTTGTGCGGTGACAAGCTGACAGTGAACACCTGTTTACCATATTTTTCAATGGGCCATTTATATATTAAACATCTCTAAAAATATAGTTAATCTATCTTTTAAAGGGTTATTCCCATTTCAGACTTATCTTGTGGAAATTACATAATTGTTTGATACGATGATCAATGCTCTCGAAGAACAATGTCCTCGGGAACTCGACTGCTAATATTGTTTGATAGATACAGGTTTCCCATCCTCATTCTTGTGAATGGATAGATGGTTATAAATTAATCTCTTCATTCATGTTCAAGAGAGTTCTGACTCTGTTATGTAAATGTGTATTTGGAACTCCCATTGAAGTGAGAGACATATATACACAGCAACCTGTCTGTTTGCTATGTCTGCACTGCAAGCAAGGAGATAGTTGAGGGGACCCCCATTCTCAAAATAGGTAGGAGTCTTTGAGGTGGGACCTGTATCATTTATAAATTTGTGATTTATTCTATGGATATGCCATATGTAAATGTCTATGTTGGGAGTACCCCTTTAACCCTTTTAAGTGGTTTTGACACTTTAAAAAATCCCTACGGAGGACAGCTTTTAGCTTGTCTTACGGAATGGGGAGATTGCTGTGCTTGTCTATGGGAGCAAACCTGTTCAGTTATGTTTGGAACTGCCATAGAACTTAAGCAAGTCCAGCCCTTTCTGGTGAGCCAGCTCACAGCGAACTATGAGCTGGTCTCAGAAAGGACTTTGCCAAATGGCAAAACCCCCTTTTTCAATTGCCACCTTCCAAAAATCCTATTTTTTTTCTTCTTTCAATATAGTGGCATGAAGGCTTGTTATTTTGCGGGTTGAGGTTTTGTTTTTTGATTGGCATCATTTTAGAGTAGATATAACTGCTTAACGTTATTAACTCTTTCTTTTTAGATTTTTTTTTCAATGTTCCATGCAGCATAATTAATGTGTGAGGGTTGCTATGGTTATGTGGGTATAAAAAAAACATATTCAAATTTTTTTCGCCACATTGTGACACCCATGGTTTATTTTAGTGGCCGGTCATATGCAGTCATTTGTGGGCTTGTTATATGTGGACAAGATGCAGATTTTGTTGAAATCATTTTAGGGCACATGTGACTTATTAATTCACTTAATTTTCATTTTTTGAAATATGACATGGTTTTCTGTCTTGTATTTTTTACAGTGTTTGCCATACAATTGCAATACCAAGTTAACTATTACTTTGGTCACTTTAATATTGGTGATACCCTACAGTATCTACATGTCTATATTTTTTTTACTTTATTTTTTATAGTCTCACTAGAGGACTCTAAATTGCAATCCATTGATTGCATATACAATGCTATTATATACTCAATATACCATAGCATTGTTGCTTGTCACTGTTAAACTGACAGGCATGCTATTAGGCCATGCATCTGGCATACATACATGGCAGGTGTAGCACACCTGGTTGTCAAGAGGACACATGAAAACCCACAATGTCTTTTTCTGTCTAACCACTTGGATCCCGCAGTTGCTATTGACCGCAGTAGCTCTAAATCACTAAACAGCTGGGATCAGAGGTTTCATAACTTTGCGAGTCCAGCTGTCTATCATCAGTTCCAGTGTTCGTGTGATCATCATGCCCTACCTGTATGTCACGGTGGGTTAAGGCACTAGATACCATGATATACAGGCACATCATGGTGCCTTAGAGGGTTAATCTGTTTTCCTAACTCAGGTTCTCTATGCCACTAATCAATTGACTTTCCAGTTTTTAAACTTCTAAGTAGGATGAATGATTAAAAACTTGCTTCATTCTAGCAACCTCTATTTTTGAATATGGAATAGAAACATCATATAAAGAGATGTTATGGGCATGGTAGCATGAACTGTTGTACTCTTGGGTCAGATTGCTTTTCAAGATAGTAATTAATAAGAACTATTATGATTATTCTTAAGATGATGACTGCCCAAATTACTGCTCTGAGATTCTTCTCATGGAAGATGCTTTTTACTTCGCTAATTAATATCTCAGTGCAGTAAGGGTTTTAATTACGAGTACAAAACTGACATACTCTATATTTATTAATACACAGCTTATTTATATTCATTTGTAATACCTTTAAATCACTGAGCGTTTAGGAGGAAGAAATGTGGATTTTAAATTTGCTTTTAGAACTCAGGTGATAATTCAGAGACCATGTTGTTCCAGAAACCTGTAGGAGTATAAATAGCCCATTATAAGAGTACAGTTTGACATCACTTATAGTAACTATTAAAATATGAGCAATACATAAAATGAGGGATTATCCAGCTTTATTCACAACAACTCCAAGCATACAATACAAAGAAAGAGGTGACCTTAGCCTCTGTGACCTTAGTGAACATTTCATTAAGCAGAACTATTATGTCAATTAATATGATGCTTCGTATTTACATATTTTTTTCATATATTCATGGATTTGGAAGCGAGTAATATGAGAATCTGGAATCATGGCCATTGCTCCACTGTTTTGTTCTTGAATTGTTAGAAATGCTTTTAGTTATTTAAAACAGATAAAATACAGCCATTTAAAGATGAAAAATAATATGGCAAAGGTGCACCTACTGGTCAAAGTTCTAATGAGAAATACACTTTGGGATATTATATAAACTATGGTAGGTATTCACATACAATTACAATGATTATATATATATATATATATATATATATATATATATATATATATATATATATATATATATATATATATATATATATAGTTATATATATATATATATATATATATATACACTCACCGGCCACTTTATTAGGTACACCATGCTAGTAACGGGTTGGACCCCCTTTTGCCTTCAGAACTGCCTCAATTCTTCGTGGCATAGATTCAACAAGGTGTTGCAACGATGCTCAATTGGTACCAAGGGGCCCAAAGAGTGCAAGAAAATATTCCCCACACCATGACACCACCACCACCAGCCTGAACCGTTGATACAAGGCAGGATGGATCCATGCTTTCATGTTGTTGACGCCAAATTCTGACCCTACCATCCGAATGTCGCAGCAGAAAACGAGACTCATCAGACCAGGCAACGTTTTTCCAATCTTCTACTGTCCAATTTCGATGAGCTTGGGCAAATTGGAGCCTCAGTTTCCTGTTCTTAGCTGAAAGGAGTGGCACCCGGTGTGGTCTTCTGCTGCTGTAGCCCATCTGCCTCAAAGTTCGCCGTACTGTGCGTTCAGAGATGCTTTTCTGCCTACCTTGGTTGTAACGGGTGGCTATTTGAGTCACTGTTGCCTTTCTATCAGCTCGAACCAGTCTGCCTATTCTCCTTTGACCTCTGGCATCAACAAGGCATTTCCGCCCACAGGACTGCCGCTCACTGGATGTTTTTTCTTTTTCGGATCATTCTCTGTAAACCCTAGAGATGGTTGTGCGTGAAAATCCCAGGAGATCAGCAGTTTCTGAAATACTCAGACCAGCCCTTCTGGCACCAACAACCATGCCACGTTCAAAGGCACTCAAATCACCTTTCTTCCCCATACTGATGCTCGGTTTGAACTGCAGGAGATTGTCTTGACCATGTCTACATGCCTAAATGCACTGAGTTGCCGCCATGTGATTGGCTGATTAGAAATGAAGTGTTAACGAGCAGTTGGACAGGTGTACCTAATAAAGTGGCCGGTGAGTGTATATACATATATATGTATACAAAGTTCATATATATACATACTGTATACAGACAGTCCCCGAATTACAACGTTCCAACTTACATCTGTCTCCTAGTTACAAACGGAGACTTATGGGGCATGCTGGCACTTGTAGTTCCATGTTACACAGCAAATAGTAGCTGTGGAGCTACAAGTTCCAGCATGCCACAGCAGCACATGAGGTGAAAATGAGTTGAAATCTTCTTAACAGGGGAACAGACAGAAGAAAGAATGTCTGACACTCAAAAAAACCCTTTTGTGCTGGAGTTACATTTAATAAATATACCAGTTCCGACTTACATACAAATTCAACTTAGGAACAAACCTACAGTCCCTATTCCATTCGTAACCCGGGGACTGCATATATATACATATCTATCTATCTATCTATCTATCTATCTATCTATCTATCTATTTATATATTATATATATATATATTTTTATATATATATATATATATATAGAAGAGAGAGAGAGAGAGAGAGAAGAGAGAGAGAGAGAGTAAAAAAAAGTCCACGGCACTCCAAAATGCATTCAAGCAATAAGGTAGTTTATTCCTTCATGCTCAAAAGAGCGACGTTTTAGCTCCCTCACAGAGCCTTTGTCAAGCAAGCCATATATATTTATATTTCGAATGTAGCAGAGCTTAACTTGACTGTGATATTACTTTTCAAATTATGTGTTCTTAGATCACAATGAGCCATTGAAAAAAATTAGAAAACTTTATATCATAGTGCATTATCTGTCAAGTTTAACTTTGTTACATCTTTAGTTATACAGAAAACATATTTCCAAAAAAAAGGCAGGGGCACTATCAGGGCAGTACTGCTAGTACTTCTGTGACTGGTCCGTATCAATTTAAAAAAAAAAAAAAAAAAGAGGCCCTCTAATGTGGTGCTAGATAAGAACTGGTAATGTGTGGTGTGCCCTGATGCTTTGGCTGTATAGGGACCATGAAATTACTTATGGTAGCCCTGAGAAAAGATAGAGTATTATAGAGATATTCCCATCACAAGGCACTGACATACTTTAGGATACACCATCATCTTCTGACTTTGAAGGGTTCTACACCTAGTTCCCAATAAATCCTGGAAATCAATGGCCATAATCGATTTTGCCCTTTGGCACCTTCAAAGTTATTATCTGCATAGAAGAGCTTCTAGTGACCCACTGTGCACAGACCTGCAATACAGCAGCATTTAAATAAAGTAGGTTATGTTGGGGTTTCCTGCTCAGCAGGTAGCTGAGACCACCGGGGGAAAAATTTAAAGGGGCCCAGAGATACAGCATTCCTTTAAGAGATCAGAAAATTAATTAGATTAGAATAAAAGGTGAAGAAGGGAGTTCATGGAAAAAGACTGAGCTTGTTAATCTTGTAACGAAAGGCTCCATACTTATCGAATACTCTCTCTTCATGGGGCTGATCCAATTATATTGGGAGTAATGAAGTTAATAAACTCATTTTGTACATCTATGCAATTGAATTCTTTTTGCAGTTATATTTCTTTGTCTCCCAAGTCTCCTAGGAGCAGTGGATATTATAAATGAGGGTCTCCATTTTTCTATAATTTTACAATGGCAATAATCAAAGTGTTGAATTAAGAATACATTTTACAATGGATAATTAGTTCATACTAGGTGACTATGGTTATAAAACAGAACTTGAAAAAATGCACACATACATTTGTCTCTACACACAAGTGATAAGACTAGATATCTAACATCCTATTACTCATTCCTGAACCTAGATACAGTTATAAGCCGAAAACGGTGGACGTGTCCTATAACTATAAAACTAGGTACCATATGTGAAGGTTTTAATCATTAATATGATACCAGTTCTGTTTGAATTATGTTATAGGCTTGGATCACATCTGTGTCGAAAGATAAGTCAATGGTTTCTACTGGGCACCACCGGGTTCTGTAGAGGGACAGATATGGCACAGTGTTTTGCACTTCTGTAAGACTGAATTAGTAAGTGACAGATTGTGGAAGCATGGTTTAAAACAAGTACAGCTGAAACTGTTATGATTATATCTCACTCAATGCTGGCAGCGCTTATATGTCTATTTTGAAAAGACAATATCTGGAGAAGATGCTGAGCACAGCCACTCAACTTCTTTGGACGACCATCTTGTTTTGAGTGGATCCTGTTTTGTTAAACCACAGTATGGTCTTGGCCACTGTGATGCAGCTCAGTTTCAGGTTGTTGGCAATTTTCTTAAAGCCCAGGTCATCTTTATGTTGAGAAAGCGCAGACAGTTCTTTTCCATGAGGTTCCATGTTGAACTTCCAGTGACCAGTGTAATAGCGTGTGAGAGCAATAACAACAAATTTAACACACCTGCTCCCCATTCACACCCGAGACCTTGTAATGCTAATGGGTCACATGACATCAAGGAGGGAAATGGCAAACAAGACACAATATGTCCATTTTCATTTAAGGGTGTACTCACTTTTGTTGCCATCTTTTTAGACATTGATGGCTGTGTGTTTAGTTATTTTGAGAGCACACCAAATTTACAATGTTATACAAGTTCTACACTGACATTGTATCAAAGTGTTATATCTTCAGTGTTGTCCCATGAAAAGATATAGTACAATACTTACAAAAATGTGAGGGGTGAACTTACTTTTGTGAGATACTGTATATAATTAAATATGGTTTGAATTACTGGTAGGAGTGTTGGTGAATACTTTGTTTTCTGTCTACAATAGGGATGTATTATATTTATTACACAGAAACCAGATACTATTCTGAAATCTTGTAGAGCATTGCTCTTGCTGTAGCTCATGGTTTGCCCTTGACAGTAAATATGGAGGAATGTTTTACTTTTTTACTGAAATGAACATTTATGATCTTAGTGGGTTGTTATCTGTAGGGAAGAAAACAAGCTTCAAGGCAAACTATTTTATTTTTTCTATGTGGTATGATATAGGATGCCAGGAGCAGAACTGTATTGTGATTTTAATAATAGGGACAAACAAAAACTGCAATTTTGCATTGTTTTCAAGGAATTAAATCATCCATTACCCATAAAAAAAGTATGTGACTCAAAGAGTGTTCCCACTATAGACGTTTATCACTTATACAAATAATAGGTAATTATGGCCACATAGGTTACTATGGGCAAAAAAGTGAGTTTTAGACCTAAACAGTTTTCATACATGTGGCCCTTAATGTCTGATTTTTGGGGAACCCACAATGACTGGAATGGGAGCCCCAAGTCCTCCACTTTTCCTTACTGTGATCTGCCGTAACAGTTTGAATGGAATAGTTGTCAAGCATGATGAAAATAGATGTACTCAAAGAAGACTGGGGGACCCAGGGCCTCCATTTTAGAAATTTGTGGGGCTCCCAGCAGTGGAAACCCCCAGCAATCAGTCATATCAGTTGCAGTAAAACTTTTAAAATAACTTGACACCTGTAAAGCAATATCAACCTTTGATATAATGATCGAAGAATCTTTGCTTGCTTTTCCTTGCATTACTGCTGTCATTCAGACATGTTTTGTATCTGACTCTAAAATAAATGGAAAAAAAATTGTTAAAATGTATCAGTCTAAAAAAAGGTTACAAAGTAATTGAAAGGATCTGGAAATATTTAAAGACTGTTATGTCCAAATAAAGCGGAACTGGAACAGTGGTGAATAATCCCAGGAGTGACAACTCATTAAGTAATTCACAAAACATCCCAGAAAGTATATGCCTCTCTAGCCTTTGCATTGGAGTCAGGGATCATATTAAGAAAGAGACTGCAAAAGTTCATTCTTGTCTGTCTGGTACAAAGCAAAGGCAGCATTCCACAGCAGCAACACCTCCTGAAACTGCTACTGTGACTGAGGGTGGGTGCCTTGCTGCCTCAGAATTTATACGGTTTTATATTAATAAAGAGAACCTCAGCTTCTACAGCTTCTGGCTGGAGAGTCGAGGAATGTCCGGCTTATGTAGCAAACCATTGATCCAAAATGCAAACTGTTGAAAAAAAAAATGCTGGTTATAACTGAGCAGTCCATCCTGTGGAACTTACCTGTGCTTTTTATTGTATACAGTCCTGTAAAGAACAGAGTGCTAAAACCCTTTAATGGCAGTATTAAAGCCTGATGTCAGCAAAAACTAGGAAATGTGCAGCGTTCAATTTTTCAAAATTTCGATATAACGGGGTTTACAACTTTTTAATGTCCAGCCTCAAAAATAAGCAAAAATCTGTTGATTAGGATCACAACTAAGATGGGCAATTTTCCCCGAAACCCCGTTTCGTTCATTTCCCGAATTTTCGCAAAAAATAACTTCGTTCCGAATTACTTGGGACGAACACTTTAAAAAAAAACAGCTATTTCCGGGCTGCAAGAGCCTGCAGGGTGCTGTAAATGTTGTGCCATGTTTTAAATATGCAGGGGGAGTTGGTTTGGTCTTCATACAATGTTTGTTTTTGTAGCAGCACATGACTATAAAATTTCCCGGGCACTTAAGGGGGCAAAACTGCCCAAAAAAAATGAAGCGGGAATGTTCCCTGTAAAGTCTGCAGCGCGCTGGAAAAAAACAAGCTGAGGGTCGGTGGCAACTTAGGACGAGTGTTTTGGTGCGGCGGCACCCACAGCAGCTTCAAGGCGGGCCAATGACATTCTGGGGTTTGGCAAAAAAAAAACAGGAAAAGGCCACGAGTGGCACAATGAAAAACCCGTGTGGGGTCACGGCAGCAGAGCATAAGGTCCACAGGGCACAAAACAGGGTGTAGGCCGGGGTCACCCCAGCAGCAGCTGAGGTCGACAGTGGCACAATGACAGGTGTGGGGTCACGGCAGCAGCCCCCAGCAGCAGCATGAGGTCAGACAGTGGGGACAAGACACAGTGTGGGGGCACGCAGCAGCCAAGCAGCAGCATGAGGTAGGGAGGGCACAATGACATTTGGAGGTGGCAAAAAAAAAAGGAGTAGGCCACAGAGTGGAAAAAAATGAACAGTGTGGGGTCACGGGGAGCACCACAGCAGCAGCATGAGGTCAGACAGTGGCACAATAACACACTGTGTTGGGCCGGGGAGCGCCCAAAAAGCAGTAATGAGGTCAGACGTGGCACAAGACCAGTGTGTAGGTCACGGCAGCAGCCACAGCAGCAGCATGAGTTCAGGCGGTACACAATATCACATTCTGAGGTGGCGAAAAACAGGAAAAGGCCACATGAGTAGGCACAATGACACAGTGTGGAGGACACTGGCAGCAAGCAGCATGAAGGTCAGACAGTGGCAACAATGACAGAGTGTAGGTCACGGCACGCCACAGCAGCAGCTATGAGGTCAGACAGTGGCACAATGACAGATGTGGAAGTCACGGCAGCAATCATCAGCAAGCAGCATGAGGTCAGGCTGTGGAGCACAAAGACATTCTGTACGGTGGCAAAAACAGGAGTAGGCCACTAGAGGGGGACAATGACACGAGAGTGAGGTCATCCACAGCAGCAGCATGAGTCAGTACAGTGGCACAATTATCACATTCTGTAGGTTGCAAAAACAGGAGTAGGCCACGAGAGTGGGACAATGACACAGTGTGAGGATTTACTGCAGCAGCCACAAGCATCAGCATGAGTCAGACAGATGGCACAGATGACAGAAATGTGTAAGGTCACGAGAGCATGCAGCCACAGCAGCAGCATGAGGTAAGACAGTGGCCACAATGACAACAATGTGGAGTCACAGGCACAGCCACGCAGCAGCATGAGCGTCAGGGGCAAGTGGCAAAATGATATTCTGGAAGGTGGGCCAAAACCATGGAGCAAGGCCACAGAGTAGGAACAATGACACAGTGTGAGGAATCACGGCGAGCAATCCACAGTGCCCAGACAGCATGAGAGGTTCAGACAGTGGCACATATGACCATCTCTGTAGTTGGCAAAAAACAGGAGTGAGCCACGAGTGGGAAAATGACACAGTGTGGAGGTCACGCAGCAGCCACACAGCAGCATAGGTCAGAAACAGTGCACAATGACACAGTGTGTAGGTTCACGCAGCAGCCACAGCAGCAGCATGAGGTCAGACGTGGCACAATGACACACGTGTGTGTAGGTCGCGGCACTCGCAGCCACAAGCAGCAGCAAGAGGTCAGCAGTGGCAAAAAGACATTCTGGAGGTGCAAAAACAGGAGTAGGCCACCGAGTGGGACAATGTACACAGTTGTGCGGAGGTCACGGGCAGCAGCCACGCAGCATCATGAGGATCATACATGGCAACAATGACAGAGTGTGGAGGGTCACGGCGAGCAGGCCACATCAGCAGCATGAGAACAGCAGTGGCCAAAAACATGACATCAGGAGGTTGGCAAAAACAGGAGTAGCCACAGAATAGGGACAATGACACAGTGTGGAGGTCAACGGCAGCAGCCACAGCAGCAGCATGAGGACAGACAGTGCACAATGACAGAGTGGTAGGACACAGCAGCAGCCACAGCATCAAGCAGGAGGTCAGACAGTGGCCAATGACATTCGGGGTGGCAAAAACAGAGAGTAGGCCACAGAGTGGGACAATGACCACAGTGAGGAGGTTCACAGCATCAGCCAAAGCAGCTACAAGAGGTCTAGACATGGCAGAAGACAGAGTGTGGAGGTCACAGCAGCAGCCACAGCTAGACAGCAAGAGGCATACAGTGGCACAATGACAAAAATGTGTAGTCACAGCAGCAGTCGACAACAGCAGCAAGAGGTCAGACAGTGGCACAATCACATTCTGGAGTGGCAAAAACGTAGTAGGCCACAGAGTGGACATGACACAGTGTGGAGGTCACGGCAGCAGCCACAGCAGCTCATGAGGTCATGACAATGCACAATGTACATTCTGGAGGTGGCAAAAACAGTATTATGCACAGATGGACAATGGACACAGTGTGAGTGTCACGTCAGCATCCACATCACAGCATGAAGTCAGACAGTGGCACAAAAATCACACTACAGTGTGATAGGTCACGGCAGCACCGACATCAAAGCAGCATTAGGATCAGACAGAGGCACAAAATGACACAGTGTTAGGTCACGGCAGCAGCCACAGCAGCAGCATGAGTCCAGGCAGTGGCACAATCACATCTGGAGGTGGCAAAAACAGGAGTAGGCCACGAGTGGGTACAATGACAGAGTGTGGGAGGTCAACGGCACAGCCACAGCAGCAGCATAGATGTCCAGACAAGTGGCAACAATGAAACACATTGTGGAGGTCCACGGCAGCAGGCCACAGCAGGCATCATGAAGTCAGGCAGTCTGCAAAATGACATTCTGGAGAGTGGCAAAATGAGGATTAGGACACAGAGTGGGACAAGACAACAGTGTGGAGTGTCATCGGCAGCGCCACAAACGCAGCAGCATGAGGTCAACAGTCGCACAATGACATGAGAGTTTGAGGACACAGGCAGCAGCCACAACAGGCAAGCAGCATGAGGTCAGACAGTGGCACAATGACAGATATGTGGGAGGTCACTGCAGCAGCCACAGCAGCAGCATGGAGGACATACAGGTGGCACAATGACACATTGTGGAGGACACGGCAGCAGCCACAGCAGTCAGTCAGCAGCATGAGGACAGGCAGTGGCACCGAATATGACACTCTGGTAGGTGGTGCAAAAAGAGGAGTAGTACCACAGAGTGGGACAATGACACAGTGTGGTGAGAAGGTCAGGCAGAGCCACAGCATCATCATGAGGAGTCAGAACAAGTGACAATGACAGAGTGAGAGTCACGGCATGCAGCCGACCAGCACAGCAAGAGGTCAGGCAGTGGCACAATGACATTTTTTTCCTTGAGGTGGCAAAACATGAGTAGGCCACCGAGTGGGACAATTTCAACAGTGTCTGAGGTCACGGCACAGCCACAAAATGCAGCAGCATGAGTCAGACTAGTGGCACAATGACAAAATGTGTAGGTCATCAGCAGCAGCCACAGCAGCAGCATGAGGTCAACAAGTGTGCATAATGACAGAGAGTGGTGAGGTCACGTAAGCAGCCACAGCAGCAGCATGGACAACAGTGGAAACAATGACACCAGTGTTGGAGGTCCACGCAAGCAGCCACAGCAGCTAGCATGAGGTCATAGCAGTGGGCACGAATGACAATTCTGGAGGATGGCAAAAACAGGAGTAGGCCACAAGTGGAACATCGACACAGTTGGAGGTCACGGCAGCAGGCCACCAGCACAGCAATGATGGTCAAACACGTGGCACTACATTACATAGTGTGAGGTCAGCGGAATAAGGCCAGCCACAGCAGCACATGAGGTCATCAGTGGAGCACAATGACACGAGTGTGAGAGTACACGGCAGCAGCCACAGGCAGCAGCATGAGGTCAGGCATGGCACAAAGACATTCTGAGGTGGCAAAACAGAGTAGCCACAGAGTGGAACAACGACACAGTGTGCAGGTCACGGCAGCAGCCACAGCGCAAGCAGCATGAGTCGAGACAATGGCACAATGACATTCTGGAGTTGCAAAAACAGGAGTAGGCCACAGAGTGGGACACATGACACAGTGTGGAGGCACGGCAGCACCACAGCAGCAGCATGAGGTCAGTACACAGTGCACAATGACACAGTGTGATAGTCACGGCAGCATCCACAGCAGCAGTCATGAGATCAGAACAGTGGCACAATTGGACACTAGTGTGTATGGCCTCACGGCACAGCCAAAGCAGCAGCATGAGGTCAAGGCATGGCACAATCACATTCTGGGGTGGACAAAAACAGGACAGGCCACAGAGTGGGACAATGACAAGTGTGGAGGTCACTGCAGCATCCACAGCAGCAGCATGAGGTCAGACAGTGGCACCAAAGACAGAGTGTGGAGGGTCACGGCAGCAGCCACAGCCAGCAGCCAATGAGGTCAGACAGTGGCACAATGACACAGTGTGAGGTCACGGCAGCAGCCACCAGCAGCAGCATGAGGTCAGACAGTGGCACAATACACAGTGGGTAGGTCCGCAGCACAACACAGCACAGTAAGGTCAGACAGTGGCAAAAAAAAAAAAAAAAAAAAAAAAAAAAAGGGGGGGGGGGGGGGGGGGGGGGGGGGGGGGGGGGGGGGGGGGGGAAAAAAAAAAAAAAAAAAAAGGCCAAGAGGGGCAAGCAA